>CAEGAD010066053.1:0-60525 GCA_903067055.1 Poeciliopsis paucimaculata | reverse complement strand
GAAGATGAAGATTTAGTGATTTGGAGCAACACGGATGGTTTGGTAAACTTGTTAGCATGTTATTTATGCTATAGTTATCTGAATAACTCTTAATATGTTATGCTAACATACCAGGCACGTTCTCAGTTCGTTGTTTATCATGTAGCGTTAGCATACCGTACAATTATTCAGCCTGTTGTTGCCTCTATTCTATTTTTATTGCGTTTCAAGATGACATGTCTGTTCTTGGTGTTGGATTTTATCAAATAAATTTTCCCTAAAAATGCGACTTATGCTCCGGAAAATACGGTATATATCTTAAAGATTCACTTTCACAATAAACTACAAATGAAACTACAAATGAATTAATGTCACATTATGAACAGCTCATAGCAAACCAACCGTTTCTCCTCATCAGAGGTCACAGATTATTCTTTCTTTTATTTTTTTATTGTGAGACAACAAAGGAATTTCTTTTATATTATATTTATTTTACTTCATTTATAGAACAGATGTTCTTTCATATGAAAACCCCCAACATACAGTACAATGGAACCAGTTTAGATTGTAGCTAATGTTGTGATTTGTTCTGCAGGATTCTCCTGTATTTTGATCTGTGGGGTATTTTGTGGGGGTGTTCTGCCTCGCTCACCTGTATGGTGTCATTGATGTTGCGCAAGGCGTCTTTGGCCTCCAGATTGGAGTCATCGAGAGACAACGCTCTCCTGTACAATCCCTCCGCTGTCACCAGTTTCTCCTGCTCTTCAAGTCTGCCAGTCACAAAGACGCAGAACAAAAACATTCATTGTGTTTCTGACGCCTTCGTGGCCCAGTTATAACTACCTGCACCGCAGTGACCTTTTACTTTTCTGGGAAACTGAAACAAGAATTCAGATTTCAAGTTTCACTTTCTGAAATAGCATAAACATCAGATGTAGTTTTTTCCTGATGAGTTTTATTCCCAGATTGCAAAGGATGTCACAAAATAAATCTTATGGTTTTTTAAAAAATATTTTTAATGGATTTTCAGAATTTTACCAATTAAATTATGCAGATATAATCAATTAATACCTACAAGCTACTACAATTACACTGACCCAGGAGGTTTCATGTCAGTTCTGAATACAAACAAGTTTTTCTACATCCTGGCAGTGAAACTTGTTATGTCAAAATTTGATTCTGCAAAACTTTCTAAAATAATCAGGATTGTGTTTCTAAGCTTTGCTAATATTAAAGAGCCTCATGTACTTAAATTTATTATTCCGAGTTTTTCTACAATGATCCAACACGCCGCAGCAGATTTTATGTATTTGCTGAATTAAAACAATTTTCAGTTTCCGCTGGACTCGGTTGAATACATTTATTTTCAGCAATAACAACAGGATTTGGCTCACTTTGCTTCAAAATGCTTTCAATATTTGACCAGGTTTAAGAAAAAATAACAGCTGGTTTGGCTGCAGCAAAGTCGGCTTTCCAGTAAAAGTCTCTGGATAATCTTGGTTTTAGTTTTTGTTATAAAAACACGAATACTTTGTGCTGTTCTACACATTTTTCTGTGAGAAAATTATGTTGGTAACAATCTTTAAGTTTCCATCTGCATCTACTGGCCAAATTTCTATCATTTTTGAATTGCAGTTGAGGGTGGAATAAACAGCAGCAGGATGAACCATCACAGATTTTTTGTTCAAAACTGTGCAGATCGAGATCAGGAACGGTGAAGTTTAATGTTTTAATGCCTTGTTAGTCTTCACTAACCAGCCTCAGTCAAAAACTGATTTTAACCACTTTAGCTTTTTTATAATATTCAGATACATGTATCACAGACAAAATAAAATAACTCTGTTATATTATGTTTTTAAATTACGTCCAGCTTGAAAAGCAAAAGGCGCTGCTCACTGTTTTCCTCGTTCCACCAGAGTCTGGCAGAGGTACTTCTTAGCGTTCCGGTGGTCCGGACAGTTTTCCAGAGCCAGCTCGAAGTCCGAGATAGCCTTCACGATGCTGCCTTTGTTAGCATATCTGGGGAGTAAAAGCAAAAGAAAACGTGAACGATAACATCTCAGATGTCAGTCAAACTTAATCTTTGCAGTAGGACAAAAATAAAAATAAAAAAAATCGATCAATCAAGTTACTTTATTAATTTTTTATTATGTCATGAAAACATCGTATAGTCACCAATTTGAAACCAGTAACTAACATTTAGTAGAGCGGCATCATTAAAATCATCGATACACATCAAATACGTTGGTCAATGTTTCATTTATTTTGGTTCAAAATCAATCAGTTGTGTTTTCGTCTGAATTTAAAAAAACTTTTGCAGTTTTCTGTGTTTGATTAATCAATTAATCAGATTTTTAAAAAATGACACATTCTGCAGATTTTTCATTGGAGCTTTTCTTTTACTAATAACAGAAATCCAATTTTGTCATGTAAAAGCAACTGGATTTTAGTCTTGATTTAAAGGAACTCGGTGTTTCGGCTGTTTTGCAGTTTTCTGGAAACTTATTCCAGATTTGTGGTGCAAAGAAGCTGAATGCTGTTTGGTTCGTGTTTCTCTAGAAACTGACGCATCAGTCGTTTAATCCCGGAAATGTTCTTCAGGTGATAAAAGGCCGACTTTGTAACTGTGTTTATGTGTTTCTGAAGGTTCAGATCTGAGTCCATTACGACACCCAGACCGATAAAAGGTAACAAGCCAAAGAAGCTTCACACTTTGTACATAACAGGAAGGGGTGTTGGATTGAAAATATTCTTCCTCATCGGTATGAAGAACAAATCGAAGAACAAATGTGAAAAGCTGCTTATAATCCATAAATTAAATTAAATCTGCACAAGATAAGCAAACAGAGATGCATAAACCAGGAAGTAAACCCACAGAGCTCCTCGCGCCACCAGCGCTTCCACGTTATCGGTGTCGATTTCCAGAGCTTTGTTGTATTCGTTCATGGCCTCCACGTGGCGGCCATGTTTGAAGTGGTCCACACCTGTGCGAACACTGCAGAGAACAGGTTTGTATCAGCAAACGACCACAGATGATATTATATCTGTATCAGCTGCAGGTGCACCGACTGCAGCTTTCCGATCTTTAAAAAGCCTGACCTGCTGACTTCGATTTTGGTCCATACTAATTTTTTTTTTTTTTGTCTGAAATGTCACTAAATATAGCAAGAAAGTCGCTGCGTTAACTGAAAACATGCAGACATGACCTGGTGGGGCTGTCTGTCAGTCAAACCTCCTTGAGTACTTTGTTGTTTTTTTACATTTTTCTGTGTAAGAAAATCATGTTTGTAATTTTTCAGTCTCCTTTTGCATCTACGGGCCAAATTTGTATTATTTTTGAATTGTAGTTTGGGGTCGCACAAAGTCAGTCCAACGGCCACAAATAGCCCCCAGGCCGCATTTTGAACACCCCTGCCCTAAATCTTAATATTTGTTTTGTGATTGGTTCTGCTGGTTCCATGACAACAGAAATAAATATGACTATCAGAGCTCCATACAGTCTGTATTTGTGGGTTTTTGTGACTATCGGAGCTCCATACGGTCTGTATTTGTGGGTTTTTGTGACTATTGGAGCTCCATACGATCTGTATTTGTGGGTTTTTGTGACTATCGGAGTTCCATACGGTCTGTATTTGACCGATGGTTTTTCTCATCACGTCCATGTTTTTGATATTCATTCTGTGGAAATAAAATAAACTTACTTAATTTTAAAGAAACCTAAGCAGTGCTTAAAACAATTTGTTTGGATTTTTGTTTCTGAATCATTCAATGAAACCAAATTACTATTTTATTTAACAAAAATGGCTGAATTTTAACCATTGCTGAGGTAGATGAGATTGATGGATAAGATCGGTTTCACATATAAATATCAGCTGATCATTGATGTTACAAATGAAGGAAATCGGCGCCGATAAACGGCCTGGTCGATAAATCGGTGCACCCTAATATTAACTAAAGTTAGCAGAGTAACGTTACCACTTTAGGGCCCAGGATGCAGACTGCTTCTTTCTGATTGCAGAAGCAAAATCCTCCTCCTGAAAAAGTTTACTGTGAAGAATAAAAAACACAAAACAGAAACTTTATAAAGTTTATCTGAGGGTGTGAGACGTAAGGCATCACTCTGCCAGCCACAGTAATGAGAGAGATGCTGTTTAACACGTTAATTGACTTTTGGAGCCATGTGAGAATCAGGAAGCAGAAGATGAAAGAACCAGAACGGGACGTTTCAGTGGCAGCAGAGCATCCAGCATTTCACTCCTCACTTTCATTTTAAAGAAAAACTAAAACCTAAATCTGCTGTTGCAAAACATGAAAAATGAAACCGTTTTTAAGCAGCTCACCACTGTAAGCCTCTCATCATCGACGGCGGGTTGGTGTCACTGATTCCCACCTTCTGCAGCAGATACTCCACCACAGACGGGTTTTCGTAGCCGTGGCACCTGGTGAGGATTCGTTCGTATGTCTCGCTGGAGTCGGCGGCGGCGCAAACGCTACGACTGAGCAACAAACACAAACAGGCCTGTCACTGTAGCAAAGCCTGCTGGGAGATAAACTGGCCCAGAAGTTACTGTGATAAACGATAATATTGTTGTTTGGAGACCATTT
Source organism: Poeciliopsis paucimaculata (assembly GCA_903067055.1). Lineage (NCBI taxonomy): Eukaryota > Metazoa > Chordata > Actinopteri > Cyprinodontiformes > Poeciliidae > Poeciliopsis > Poeciliopsis paucimaculata. The sequence goes on along the minus strand of CAEGAD010066053.1, from coordinate 55,941 downwards.
TCAAGTAATATAAAACATTCTCAAAAGTTGATAAACTTTAAATATTTTTAAATATCCAAAATAAAGAATAGAAACAATAAAATAAAACAAATAATGAACAAAATTATCCTTCAAATAAGGTCTAGTTGAGACCAAAGCATCAGACTGAAAACTTAAGCAGTTTTTGGCAGAAAGTGAGAAAAAAGGGTAAATAAAGCAAATGAAAATTATTGAGCTCATTTTAATTTATCATGAAATTAATTGATTTACTTCTTATTTCAACAGGTTTTAACACAAATAATGAACCTTAATGAAAACTGGATGATTATTCAAGTTTTAGGAATTTATCACTTAGCATTTTGAGCTAAACTTTCACATCAAATAATCTTCTTTAAACAAAAATATCACCATTTTTAACACTTAAACTTCCACAGGCAACAAAGGAATCAATCAGTGCTGCATCACTGAGCAGCATGATGCAGCACTGATTGATGCTGCTCAGGAATTTCTAGCTAAACCACATTTAAGGTGCGGTTCTACCTGTACTGTATGGGAAGATCTTCTCTGGTTATGACACCCAGCTTGATGTGAACCAGGTGAGGAGAGAGCGAGGCCTGGTGGAGGGACACTGTGATCTTCTCCTGGAACCGATCGATGTCTTTCACTCCAGCTGCACAGCAGAATAAACAAACTGCTTCAGAAAAAATTCTGTTTTACCATCAAATAAGATGGAAAAAAATAAACAAAATATCTGCACCGATTTGAAAATATGGGCCAGTATTGATATTATTTATAGGAATGCACAATATCAGTATTTGTCATTTTTAGATTTTGGTATTTTCTGCCAATTTTATAATTGTCTTATTATTTTTACTGAACATAATTAGATTGTTTGCCTCATCATTTATCTGCTTGTGATGTTGTGCTTGTTGTGAAGCTCTTTGGTCGACTGAGGCCATTTTAAATGCGCTATATAAATAAACTTTGACTTTTAACCTATTGTTATTGGTCCAATAAATAAAAATGGGCCAAAATGAACAACCAATATTTATTTTTTAACTTGTTCTCCAAAGGTGTCAAAATGGTAGTGAAATAAATGCATGGAATATCGGTAAATATCGATTATCGGCCACAACAGCAATATTAACCCTGGATATCGACATCGGCCCAAATCTTCTTATCGGTGCATCCTCAATTATTTGTAAACCACATTTAATCAACAAGGCAGTTCAAAGTGATTTATGTAAAAAAACAAAAAAACTTTTACCAATAGTGAAAAAGGTGATAAACATTACACTTTGCCAAATGCAATCAAGCAAATACACATCAATTGTGTGGAGAAATATTCCACTTTCTACTAAACAAACACCTTTGATCAAGTCTCCGATCTGATAGTAGGAGAGCGGATCATCGTGGCTGCTGGTGGAGGGAATTTCCTTGACATGGCAGAGAGCCTGAGAGCACAAACAACAGAAAACAGACAAAACAATAACTGCACACAGTTTATCATAAATATAGCGGCACACCAGGCTGAGCATCATTTATTTAAATAGCTTTTTAATACACCAATAACAGTGAAATGAGCATGCCAACTTTCAGTTAAAATGGTGTAGTTGGAAGATGTTCTTGTAAAGCAGCTTCACTTCATATCATTTCTCTATGAAAGTTGTTTTTTAGAGAATATTGCAAAAACATTAGAATTAAAAATAAAGCTATAAAGGCTAAATTAATGTTGCAATTTTAGAGGTTCACGTTGAGCCTGCAGTGAGATTGATATGAGCACAAACATCTGTGTGAACAAAGATTAATGTGTGTTATAGTTATGTGCTGACCATTGCAGTGGTCATATTAATGGAATAACAACAATAATCTCACTTTTTTAACTGCTTGACTTCACAAACTCCACATGACAGAAACAGAATTTTGGCAACAAATCAATTCCTCTTGTGGGCTGGAATAAAATGTCATTCATACCTGCTGGTATGAATGAATCAACAATTCGAGAGCTGCTGCGCACATGAAAGCTGGGAAACTGACAAATCAGGTTCTTCCTCAAGTTTACCGCGCTGACTCACAGAAAGTTCCAGGTCCTCTATGTCTCTCTTCAGGCCTCCTGCCATGCACAGCAGCGTGAGGAAGAAGCCATATTCCCGGATGTTGTTGATGCGTCCCACCACGACGTCTCCTCTCTCCAAGTCCCGGTACATCATGGATCTTCTCTCCTCATACGGCAGCTCCATGAATAACTCCACTGGTGGCATGATGGCATAAGGCTCTGCAAGAGAACACACACGTTTACAGAATTACTAAATGAAATCAGAAACTAAGCTTTGTTTTCTATTTATTTTATATTCATTCATTTCATTTTGTTCTGAATATTGGTTTATAATCTTTCTGTAGATAAAACTCAACAATAAAGTTTCTTATTCATGTCTGGCTTTCTACCCATATAACCAGACACAGATGTGAAAAGAAGCAGCAGTACTTCAATTTTGGTCTAGTTTCTAGTGCAAATGTCTTAGTACTCTTCAAATAAGTCAAAACTAATTCATAAGTAACTTTTCAGCAGGAAATACAACCTTGTTTTAAGTAAAAAAAGTTCTTAATTTTGATTTTAAGAAAGTTCTATTTCCAGTGGCAGAGCATTTCACTTTTAACATTTTCCCATAAGTGAATTTATCTGCCAATGGAACGAGAACTTTTTCATCATCATGAAGGAATTATTTACTTTAAAATAAGCCACTGTATCTTGATGAAGAGCTACTGTTAAATTAGTTTGTCTTATTTCAAGTATATTAAGGTATTTGCACGACAAACTACACCAAAATTGCTTGGTAAGATTTTGTGTTTTTGCAGCGAGAAGCAAATGAGGTGGAACAGCAGTGCTTGCAAACAACCAATGGTGTAATCCAGGACATAAAACTTAAAAAAAATATTGTCTTTACTGCCCTGAAATTGAGCTGTTAGCATGTTATGACGAACATGACACGGCCGGTGTTCACACAAACCTAAAAACTGCACAAATTGGAATCACGAAAATAAATGTGTTTACTAGCAACACGCCAATATCCAAAGCAGATCACCTTCTTTAATTAAATGTTTTTGGTGGCTTTTCGGCTCCATTAAAAGTAATGCATTTCAATGGAAAGACTTTTTTCACATCGACTCACATACTCAACAACCAGATGTGAAAAAGTCAAAGAAGATGACAGAAAGTGACAGGAGTATGATGTCGTGTTTTTTAATGACTGATGCATGAACAAACTTATTCATGTGATTTTAACTGTATTTCTTACTTAATAGAAACACCCCAATTGCAAACATAAGTGTAAAAGCAACATTTTGCCCACATCTGTAATGGAAAAGCAGCAACAGTGTTCAGTTAAAGGCCTCTTCGGACTGACTGCTACTGGAGATCCATCCTGCTCACAACATGAGAAACCACAATAACTCCTTGAAGATACTTAGATGATCTGAGTTACAATAACATTTAATTTCTCTTTGGAATGAACAAAGTATGATTGAACTGAATTTCTAAAACCCGATTTGTGCTTTAAGAGAAGCTTCTAGTTTGAGTGGATCAACACACACCTCCGTCCTCCTCCTCTTCGTCGTCCTGTGGTGGCGGGTCGGCGGTCTTCCATGCCGGGCAGAAGAGAATGTCAGCCTTCCTGGCGATGAACTGCTCCACCAGTGGACTGGCATGTTCCTCACCTCTGCTTCACACACAATAATTTAACAACATTTAATTAGCAGCGTTCCCATAAAACCCATTAAGCCGAGTTCGATACACAGAACAATTTGAAAACTTTACTCTGCTACTCTGTATAATCACAGAGATAAAAGTTGAGAATGAAGAATGAAAGAAAGTGAAAAGAGCAATTTGTACATTTGAAAAAAAATCCCATTTAACAAAAAAAAAAGCTTTTCAAATGCAAAACTTTATATTAATATCTCATGTCAGGCAGCTGCGTTGACGTGTGCAGAAAGGCATAGATTGACCTTGTGACCCTGCATTGGCGAAGACACAAACCATAAAACCAAAACAGGTTCCAGGCTGTGGTTGTTTGGTTGTTGTATCTGATTTATAAAGGTTACACATGTATCTAACGTTATAGCTTGTAACAGAAAATAAATCACATAAACATGTAGATGTAAGTTTGTTCAATATTTAAGATTATCAAAAACTTTTAAATGAAGTAAGTGCAAATTGTTCCATTTCAAGGCCTCGTTTCCATTTTATTTCTAAAACAATTAGCATTTTATTGATTGTAATGGTAAAACAGATATTTAGATCCATCTAAAACCACTGTGGCCGGGAAGTTTATCACATTATTTATCATTTATAGTGAAAATGAAAGAACTTTGATTTATTTGAAAAACAATACTGACAGTATTTTAGAAAAAAGTCATTTTGACTCATTTATTCGCCTTTAGCTCCATGAGAGCCTCAATAAATTTGACTGTATGATTAAATGCTGTTACAGTGTGATACAAATCACACTTTAAGTAAGTTCTGAAGAAACCTATTTCAAGTGGGAATGTTTTTATAATAAATGTATTAATAATAAATAATAAATAAAATAAATAAATAAAAATAATAAATGTATTTGAGTTTGGTGATGAATGAGTGCTGTCCAATGCAGTCACAGCCATAAAAAAAACTTTAAAAATTGAGTTTCTTTAATTATGTTTATCGATATCAGAATACTATAACCAAATATCGCGATATAATTCTAGAGATAACACCCATCTCTAGCAACAACACTTTTGTAATGATAAAAAGGATTTTTTTTCATCCTTTAAAATGACCCAATAGCCGTCCCTCTAATGCTTATTTAGACATTGAATCCAGTGCAGCACATGTGGCTAAAATGTGATAAATTACGTGAACAAATAATTTTAAATTCAGGCGTAATCGCAGAAAAAGTCCGACCTGCAGCCATACCTTCCGTCATACGTAGCTTTGCACAGGTCGGCCACCACCGCCTGGAAGTCTGGGTTTTCAGTTTGCTCACATTTGAGTTTGTTGAACAGCGTCTCTCCATGATGGACCAGACTCTGCCGCAACAAGTCTCTGTCCATCCTCTGCTCCCCTCACCACACGCCTCACATTTCCCACTAAACACACACTCCGGCTATCACTAACAGTACGAGCCGAAAGACGTCTCAGAGAAGTAATCGTTCAGAAACACAGATAACATTAAGTCGAAAACAGACAGGATTGTTTGTAATTTAAGCTTCTGCGTTGTTTTGAGCTGTTGAGGCTAACAACCAAACGGCTAATGACACGCAATAAGCAGACAGTGTTATTTAAAACCATTGAATCGACACACAATGCTTCCAAATATAGATTAAATGTATATAATATTAATTTAACCCAAATAATCCAGATCATTTGCTACATTAAGAAACAAAAGTAAGCTCAAATACTCTAAATTGAAACCGTAGCTGTTAGCTCCGCCTCATCGCGCATGCTCAGATTGTGTTACATTGAAATGAGCAGACAGAAACAAGTTGTGCCTAGGAACTATAGTGACGGTCAAATTGTGACTTCTGACAGTTTTTAAAAAAATTAAATCTACAGATATGTCTTGTCTTAAAGTTTAAAAACATATTCCAACATTTGAAACATTTGAATCCCTCAAAGTGTTACTTTGAATCCCTCAAAAGGAGCTGGCATTAACACTGTGCATACAAAACCTGTTTGGCAGCTTCACTACAGATTTCCTCTAATCGCTTTGCTAACAAAAAGTAATGGCACTTTCTAAGGAAAAAACATTCCAAAGTTTTTCCTTTGAAGGAAAAAGTTTCCCTACAATGTAGTTTGAATGTAAGAACTACATTCTTTGTAGATTCTACACTTGTAGAACCTACAAAGTTTCTACAAATGTATAAACTTTGTTTCTACAAAGGTTTCTACATCTGAGAGAATCAGATAATCAGCAGCCTTTTATTTAGAAAACTTCAAGATATATGTATCTAAAAAAATAAATGACTGGCTATGTGCCAGAACTACACTTCTGTTCATCATAAATGTTTGGTTCTTATTATTGTTTAAGACAATTACCAGGTAAGTGTTGATGCCCTTTCACTTGTAAAAAAAATTCTAAACCTGATATTTGCTTTTAATGATATTTTTATGACTTTAATTAAACAAAACTTTTATGGCTGAAGTTTTTCACACAGTTATTTTGTGTTACACATACGAAATGTATACTGTGGTTATTTAGTTATTGAGATTATGGAAACTAAAAGTAATGTATTGTGTTGACAATCAATCAGTTCATCTGTAAGTATCATTAATAGACAAAACAATACTTTGGGTTCTTTATATGGAGTAATATGTCATTACACTCAGCACTCACTAATGACACATCACTCCCTTTTTATTGCTGTGGGAGGAGCCATCACACAGACTTTATGTATATTCACCAACAGAGATTATCTGTCTGTACCGAACAGTGTAAAGGACAACACTATTAATCATGGAGCATAAAATTATCATTTTATGTTTTCTTGGATACATTCATGCAACTTTGGGACAGGGTAAATATTCACAATAAATTCTATAATTGTTCTTGTTTTTTTTTTTTTCTAAGTAAGGATCATGTTAGATATTATTATAAGAGAAGGTAATGTGACACATCAACATCTGAAATGCTAGGAAATATGTTTGGTTGTGCCTGCATGTGAAGTTTCACTGCCAGGGTCAGTACCAGCCATTTAGACGGCCTAAGCACAAATTCTTTGTGAACTCCTTTGCACCTCACAATTAGACAGAAATTATGAATTTCTGTCTGATTTTCCCATCATTAAATGGTGGAAAATTAAGGTTCACAAAGTAAGAAGATTTTAAGTAGGATTAAAATGAGAAAATAAAGTACAATGAATGAAATGTAACAGTGCTGAGAGCAAAACAGAGCTAGAACTCATCCTGTATACTGTACTGTTTTAAATATGTTATTTAAATATTACTCATAGACAACACAAGTAAACACAAAATGGAAATTGTAAACTTAGGTGTCAATTGTTAAGCTAGAAAAAAAAATCCAAACCAGCATGGCTCTCTCTGTGTGAAAAAGTGATTGCCTGTCGGCTCTAACCCTAACAACTGGTTGGACCAGCTTCCATGGCAGCAACTTCTGTCAAGCATGTGTGATGATTCGCAGTGATTCTTTTCCAGACACAAAAAATGAAGAATATTACATCTATAAATTCAGTACGTTTTAGTTAGTTTTAAAAATGCAAAATATAGTTCCAGTTACTTAGAGTTTCCCCCCATTATTTACTGTTTTTATTTATTTCAGTTAAAGATGTTCTCAGTTTCAGTTTCTGTTATTTAGTTTGTTTTAGTTAATTATAGTAAAATTTGTCAGTTCAAAGTTTTCGCAGAAGTCACTGGGATCATCAAGATGTGTTCCAGAAAAACTGAGATGATCATTGATGTTCTTTTTGCTCAGCAGTGGTTTTCCTCTTAGAGCTCTGCCATGGAGGCAATTTTTGCCCCGTCTCTTTGTTATGGCGGAGGCAGAAACTCTGACAGATTTGACAGATTTCCGGACGTTGTTGTGAGGTGTTTGGTGACCACTGTGCCATATTTTCTCCTTGTGTTGATGACGACTCTCACTGCTGTTCAATGGAGTCCCAAGGCTTTACAAATGGTTTTGCAACGTGATAAAAAAAACCAGATGGATAGTTGTAAATTACTTTTTGACACATTTATTCCTGATTTTTTTGGATCTTGTCAAAATTTCTAGCTTCTGAGAATTGTTTTATACACTTCCCTTCGTCAGGGAGGTCTTAATGTCATTACATGTTTTAATTGACAGCAGTTTGGCAGTAATCAGGCAGGCTGTGGCTGAGACTCTGAACTCAGTTGTGATAAGCCACAGTTAGTTTTTAAAAAAAAAATTTTTTAAACTGGGCAATCATGTTTTTTCACAGGAACATTCATTTAAAAACAGCATTTTGTGTTTACTTTAACTGTTCTCAATCACTGTTTAACAAAACAAATTACAACTATGAATGCTGAATAGTCAACACTTCTAAAACTAATGGTGTTTGTTTGGGTCATTACAAACATAAATGTTTGTAAAATGTCAGATTCTTAAGATCTGACAATGTTATGCACTTATTTTTCATTTTTTCCTGAAAATGTCTCCCAGATTCAGAAATTTCAGTCAAGTAGCCTCGACCTCAGCTTTCAGTGAATACTGTGCACAGCTTTAGCCAAAGGTGTTTATGCTTGTTCCAAATAGGTTTGTACAAGGTTGTGAACAAATTAAAATTACAAAATGTATATGCAGTAAAATTGTGAAGCATCACATTCAATGTCTGGTACTCATTTACCTCAGGTAGAGTAACTATTTCAAATGGCTGTGCAAATACTGTATAGTGATATCGTGAGCATTTTCAACCAGTGCAACCAAATCTCATTTTATTGCAGTACAAAACACTTCTGGCGAGAACTAAAATGTTCTCGGTGGAAGAACGACGTTGTCAGATGACTTTGTTATGTAATGAAAACTTGACAAAGTCATTTGACTAGCTTGTACAGAAACACGGTGTGAGGACTTTTTATGTTGATGACACTGACACAAATGATTGGTATTTGTGGAATGAACTATGCATTTTGAAGAAGTGACTCACATTTATAAACCAGGTTTTGCCATTTTATACTTTTATTTTTGAAAATGAACAAGCTATTGTGCATGTGTGAAAACTGATTCAGAATAACTGGATTTATTAACTTAAGTACGATTATCTGGACAGTGACATTTAACACAATGTATTTTTGCTAATACAATTTATCTACAATTACAGTACCTACAACTGCATTGCCAATGACAACTACTACACCAACCACTACTCCAACCACAACATCAACTACTACTCCAACCACTACTACACAAACCACTACTTCAACCACTACACCAACTACTACTCCAACCACAACTCCAACTACTACACCAACTAGTACTCCAACCACTACTACTCCAACCACAACTCCAACCACAACACCAACTACTACTCCAACCACTACTACTACAACCACAACTCCAACCACAACACCAACTACTACTCCAACCACTACTACACCAACCACTACTCCAACCACTACACCAACTACTACTCCAACCACAACTCCAACTACTACACCAACTAGTACTCCAACCACTACTACTCCAACCACAACTCCAACCACAACACCAACTACTACTCCAACCACTACTACTCCAACCACAACTCCAACCACAACACCAACTAGTACTCCAACCACTACTACACCAGCCACTACTCCAACCACTACACCAACTACTACTCCAATCACAACTCCAACTACTACACCAACTACTACTCCAACCACTACACCAACTACTACTCCAGCCACTACACCAACTACTACTCCAACCACAACTCCAACTACTACTCCAACCACTACTACAACAACTACTACTCCAACCACTACTCCAACCACTACACCAACTACTACTCTGACTTCTACTCCAACTACTACTCCAACCACTACACCAACTACTACTCCAACCACTACACCAACTACTACTCCAACCACAACTCCAACTACTACTCCGACGACTACTCCAACCACAACTCCAACTACTACTCCAACCACTACACCAACAACTACACCAACTACTACTCCAACCACAACTCCAACTACTACTCCAACCACAACTCCAACTACTACTCCAACCACAACTGCAACCACTACTCCAACCACAACTCCGACTACTACTCCAACCACTACTCCAACCACAACTCCAACTACTACTCCAGCCACAACTCCAACAACAACTCCGACTACTACTCCAACCACAACTCCAACCACAACTCCAACTAGTACTCCAACCACTACTACACCAACCACTACTCCAACCACTACACCAACTACTACTCCAATCACAACTCCAACTACTACACCAACTACTACTCCAACCACTACACCAACTACTACTCCAGCCACTACACCAACTACTACTCCAACCACAACTCCAACTACTACTCCAACCACTACTACAACAACTACTACTCCAACCACTACTCCAACCACTACACCAACTACTACTCTGACTTCTACTCCAACTACTACTCCAACCACTACACCAACTACTACTCCAACCACAACTCCAACTACTACTCCGACGACTACTCCAACCACAACTCCAACTACTACTCCAACCACAACTCCAACCACAACTCCAACTACTACTCCAACTACAACTCCAACCACAACTCCAACTACTACTCCAACCACAACTCCAACTACAACTCCAACCACAACTCCAACTACTACTCCAACCACAACTCCAACTACTACTCCAACCACAACTCCAACCACTACTCCAACCACAACTCCAACTACTACTCCAACAACAACTCCAACCACAACTCCAACCACAACTCCAACTACTACTCCAACCACCACTCCAACCACTACTCCAACCACAGCTCCAACCACAACTCCAACTACTACTCCAACCACAACTCCAACTACTACTCCAACCACAACTCCAACCACTACTCCATCCACTACTCCAACCACTACTCCAACCACAACTCCAACTACTACTCCAACCACAACTCCAACTACTACTCCAACCACTACTCCAACCACAACTCCGACTACTACTCCAACCACAACTCCAACCACAACTCCAACTACTACTCCAACCACAACTCCAACTACTACTCCAACTACAACTCTAACCACAACTCCAACTACTACTCCAACCACCACTCCAACCACTACTCCAACCACAACTCCAACTACTACTCCAACCACAACTCCAACCACAACTCCAACTACTACTCCAACCACAACTCCAACCACTACTCCAACCACAACTCCAACCACAACTCCAACCACTACTCCAACCACTACACCAAGTACTACTCCAACCACTACTCCAACCACTACACCAACCACAACTCCAACCACTACTCCAACCAGAACTCCAACTACTACTCCAACCACAACCCCAACTACTACTCCAACCACTACACCAACAACTACACCAACTACTACTCCAACCACAACTCCAACTACCGCTCCATCTCCTCCATCCTCAGAAAGTTCAACCCCTCCCGGTATATTATTCCAAAATAACTTGATTCATTTCTATAGTAATATATCAGAAAATTTTTTCTTTTACATCTTTTGTTATAAAAGTAAATTTCTAACAGTAAATTAATTCACTGACCAACAACAAATTGACTCCTTTTAAATCCCTACAGACTTGCAGTTTCTAATGCATCTAAACATGAAGTTAAGGTCTTATGGAGAGATCAGCAACGGAACTGTAATAGGGCTCATTAAACAGGTATGTAATCTAGAATAATCCACAAATTGTTACTTGTTTTTTGTATTTAATCAAATCTCATCTGACAACACATAAAGTATTAACACTTGAAATTTATTCATTTAGTTTTTTGAAGACCATCTTCCTGTTGGAGCAGCTCATGCAGTGATTGTACGAAGCATTAAAAGGGTTCGAGTTAACCCATAGAACATCGCAGAGTGGATCGGAGAAATGCAGCATTTACATGTTGGCGACTTTATTCAATCAATATATCAACCAATCTGTCACATTAAGTGTCTTATTTTAAATATTAACCAAAAGCATGGTTCAACAAATCCAATCTCTCCATGTCCAAAATGAGGCCGGGACCCATTTGTGGCACCTTGGACTGACTTTGGGCGGCCTCCCACTGCAATTCAAAAATTATACAATTTTGGTTCATAGATGCAGATGGAGACTTAAAAATTTGTTACCAACATAATTTTCTTACACAGAAAAATATAAAGTATGAATTCTGTTTTTAGAATTGGAAATAAATGTATTGGACTCAGCCAAAAAGAAATGTCTTTCTTTTCATACAGCAAACATGCAAAATTAAAGTAGTTGTAAATTGTGACAAATAATTTTGAGAGTAGTCTCAGAAATTTTGTAGAGAAAGCAATTAAATTTGATATTAAAAAATCAAATATTTAGATTAATATCAGAAATTTTCTACAGAAAATTTGGAAATTTTTGGAATTTCAAATGTAAAAAAAAAAAAAATTGAAAAATTTTAAAGAAAGTTTAAAAGAAAATCACAACATTTCTGAATTTTTGGCAGAAATTTTGTCATTTAAAAAAATCTATAACGGCCTGAATACAGCATTGTAAAAATCTATAATCAATGCCCAACTACTTTATCTATTTGATTTTAGGTTGGGTTTTCTTTGGGGTATGAATATTTTTGAATCTGCAGTTTTGTCCCACATGGCAAAAGTTTGGACACCCCTGATCTATACCTTAAGCTGGCAGGTAACTTTTGAGAATGACTGAATTTGATTTAAAGCAAAGGTTACTCAATGTTGAGAGTTTACCAAAACCTGCTTTCCCTGCAGTAAAATTGCAAAATTGAAGAGCTCTATACTTTCTCTGATCAAATTCTTTGATTTAACCTGTAAGTCAAATTAAAGAATACATTTGTTTTTACTGTTACTGCAGATTTAATGACTATTTTGTTGTGTTTTTGCTCAGTTTGACAGATATGGGATTATTTTTTATTGAATTTGAAGTGAATTGTTTTTGTTGCTGCTTTGGGCAAACATGCTCAGAAAAATACTTTTTTGTACATAAATGTGGTGGCTTATTTCTTCAAACATGTTTTTATTGTCTTCGTTTTCAGGTTTTAATTAACATTCAGAAGATTGTTAGCTTTTTAGCATTTTTTTCTGGCTTTGTAATTTTTACATGTAAAGTGCAAAAATACAATTCATATAAATTACAAGCCATTTAAGTTTTATTTTACTTTAATAGACCATTTTTAAACTGTGTTACTACTGCAGAAAAATCTGTAAAAACAGTGTAGAACATTTTTAAATGCCTAACGGAGGAATTTGTTTTACTGTAAGCAGAGGTGGTAAAAAATTATACTCAAATAAGGGTATCACTACTTCAACATATTTTTGCTAAACTAAAGTAAAAAGTAGACATCCAAGAAATTACTTTAGAGTAAAAAAGTATTTTAAAATCTGCCCAAGTTCTGATTTTATGTAATTTAAAAATGACATAATTAGCCAAACAAAAATATAAAGTTTGACCAAAAACGTCATGTTTTGGTTTGGCTAATGGAACTTTAAGGACCAAAATGAGAATAATTCACATTGTTGCAAAATAACAGAATCAGAGAAAATAAAATATTTCCAAATTTTTGTTTTTCATTAAAAACTTCTGAAGGTGACCAGAAACTACAGGTGTTAGTCTGTCTGGTGAATTTTTGATTAAAACATGTTTGTTTTTCATTCAGGGGGTAAAGAATCCAGAAATTTTACTCAAGTAAGAACAGAGATACTTCAAATAAAATTACTCAAGTAAAAGTAAAAAGTACGACAGTAAAAAAACTCCTACAAGTACATTTATTGAAATAGTAACTCAATTAAATGTAACTGAGTAACTGTAACTAGCTCCTACCCAACTTTGATTACCCACAACCTTAAAGGACCAGTTATGCAGAAGTGTTTTCCTTATGAATTGTTAACAGTTGTTATTCATTGACCCGATTCAACAGATACCAACAGATACCAATCTACAAGAAAACGTCTCACTAGCTGCTTAAATGAAGAATGAAATATGGTCAGAACTTATTGCTGTTTAAAAATCTGAACGCTTACATAAGCTTTGGATTCAGTCCAACTTATTTCCCCACTAAATAGTTTCAACTCTGATTATTTCTGTTTTGTTTTGGTGTCACGTCTAAAAGTTGCAATACCAGAATCTGTATCTTTTTAGATCTTATGTTTTGATATTTTATGTGAAAGATAAGACAGTAAGCTGATGCTAAGCAAAGTCACATCAGCAGAAAATAAGACAGAAACCTGTTTGGCAGCTTCACTGCAGATTTCCAGTAATAGCTTTGCTTACAAATAGCAATGGCATCGCTGAGGGAAAATCAAAGCTTTATTGTAATACAGCTTAGTATAACAATACCTGAATTATGAAACACAATCAGATAATCAACAGCACATTTGAACTATTTGATCTTAGCAAATCGTATTTATGAAAAATAAGTGGCAGTGGTTATGGATGTCATAACTGGTTGGTTTTTGTGTCATTGAATACGGCCAGTATCTGTGTTAGTTTGCTTTTGGTCACTTGAGTTTCTTTTTCTAAAAATTTGCATTATTAACATTAAAAATGTTTTGATGATTTTAATGAGCTAACATTAATTAAATTGTTTTATTCAAGCAGTTATTTTCTTTTACATGCCCTGTATGTATCTACGGTGGTTATTTAGTTGACGATGTTATGGAAAACCTTACTGGTTTTTAATATCCTGAATATTTTTGAGGATATTAGACAATAAAAAAACACAGTAATGACATTTCACTCCCTTTTTATTGTTGTGGGAGGAGCATTTAACAAACTTAACCTGATGTGCCAACACGAGATCGTGCGTCTGTGCAGAGTTCTGTGAAGGACAACATTATTCACCATGGATGATAAAATCATCTTTTTCTTTTGCCTTCTTGGATTTGTTCATACAACTTCAGGACAAGGTAGATATTCACAAATTATATTTTTGTTACTGTTAGTATTCTTCATATAACTTATAATAATAATGGAAAACTTAGGGTTTATCAACCTTGAAAAAGTGAAAAACATTTTCTTTAAAGCAGTGAAAGATGTTATGAGTGGGTTCATTTAGATTAGTAATGCCTGGTTTTTAAAACTGTCGGTTGATTTTTAGCTATAACCGATTTGAACGTGGGATTTATCGTGTCCAGCCACACAGACTGATTTTCACTCAACAATGTTCAGATGTCAGACAGAAACTCTCACAAACGCCGTCGCCATCACAAAAATGGCAGGCTGGAAAGAAGCAACGACGGGAGTTCGGGGACTTTATAAATATTGTTACATTTTTTATATAAATTTAAACAACTGAAAACAGAACATTACCAGAGACAGGCAATGTCTTTGTTAGAGGCCATTTGCAAAACTTTATGTATTTTTTATCACATATAAGGACAGAAATAAACTGTAACAATGTTTCATCTCTGATTGAAAAGATCCATTTAATTTGTTAATATATATTTTATCCGTCATATACATTTTTTAATCTCTGTTTCCACTCAGTTACAGTAGATGACATCACATTATTCCAACTAATACTTAGAATTTTTTATCATCAATAAAATACACAGAATGTATTTTTCTTTGGTCAGCATTTAAAACATCAGTTGACATAACAGAGTAGATAAAATAGGAACTTCTCTTTTACCAATGTTCTCAATATCTTATTATTTTTTCAGAACTCTAGATGTTTTTCTAGAACTGTCTTGAAAGATTATTTGATACCATTTTGAAGTTGCCAGAGAAAAACAATGTCCACTTGTATTATGTCTTCTGTGTATTTTAGATTCTGCTCTGTGTTTCAGTCACCTGACATTCTGATTGGCAACATGTCAAACCGCACACACTAAGACAGCAGGCCAAGAAAATCTAACATGATGAAAATATTTGGATTGGATCGAGGCATCCTTCCGATCACTATCACTATGCTCCACATGGTAGAAATATCTCATGAAATACCTTCATGAGATAGTCTTTTGTTAAGAGTAAACAAAATACTCAGGAAGTTCTTAAGATGGTAGCAGGAGGGAAACCAGGGGGAAAAAATCTGAAGGGAAATCTTACAGTATAAAATAGAAGCAAGATTATCAGTATGGGAGAAAAGAAATGTATATGCTGGTGAAATGTAAAAACACTAACAGTAACTACAACCGCAGTCCAAACAACTACAACTGATGGTCCAACAACTACAACCACGGCTCCAACAACTACAACTGCAGACCCAACAACTACAACCGCAGCTCCAACAACTACAACTGCAGACCCAACAACTACAACCGCAGCTCCAACAACTACAACCACAGACCCAACAACTACAACCGCAGCTCCAACAACTACAACCGCAGCTCCAACAACTACAACTGCAGACCCAACAACTACAACTACAGCTCCAACATCTACAACCGCAGTCCAAACAACTACAACTGATGGTCCAACAACTACAACCGTAGCTCCAACAACTACAACTACAGCTCCAACATCTACAACTGCAGTCCAAACAACTACAACTGCAGACCCAACAACTACAACCGCAGCTCCAACAACTACAACTGCAGACCCAACAACTACAACTGCAGCCCAAACAACTACAACTGCAGACCCAACAACTACAACTGATGGTCCAACAACTACAACCACGGCTCCAACAACTACAATTGCAGACCCAACAACTACAACTGATGGTCCAACAACTACAACTGCAGCCCAAACAACTACAACTGCAGGCCCAACAACTACAACTGCAGCCCAAACAACTACAGCCGCAGCCCAAACAACTACAACCGCAGCTCCAACAACTACAACTGCAAACCCAACAACTACAACCACAGACCCAACAACTACAACTGTTGGTCCAACAACTACAACTACAGCTCCAACATCTACAACTGCAGACCCAACAACTACAACCGCAGCTCCAACAACTACAACGACAGCTCCAACAACTACAACTGTTGGTCCAACAACTACAACTACAGCTCCA
The DNA here is from genome assembly GCA_903067055.1 of Poeciliopsis paucimaculata. NCBI lineage: Eukaryota > Metazoa > Chordata > Actinopteri > Cyprinodontiformes > Poeciliidae > Poeciliopsis > Poeciliopsis paucimaculata. The sequence goes on along the minus strand of CAEGAD010066053.1, from coordinate 39,333 downwards.
ACAACTACAACGACAGCTCCAACAACTACAACTGCAGCCCAAACAACTACAACCGCAGACCCAACAACTACAACTGCAGCCCACACAACTACAACTGTTGGTCCAACAACTACAACCACAGCTCCAACAACTACAACTGCAGACCCAACAACTACAACTGCAGACCCAACAACTACAACCGCAGCTCCAACAACTACAACTGCAGACCCAACAACTACAACTACAGCTCCAACAACTACAACTACCGCTCCAACAACTACAACTGCAGACCCAACAACTACAACTGCAGCCCAAACAACTACAACTGTTGGTCCAACAACTACAACTACAGCTCCAACATCTACAACGGCAGCTCCAACAACTACAGCTCCAAGAACTACAACTACCGCTCCAACAACTACAACTGCAGACCCAACAACTACAACCGCAGACCCAACAACTACAACCGCAGCTCCAACAACTACAACTGCAGCTCCAACAACTACAACTGCAGACCCAACAACTACAACTATAGCTCCAACATCTACAACTGCAGACCCAACAACTACAACCGCAGCTCCAACAACTACAACGGCAGCTCCAACAACTACAACCGCAGACCCAACAACTACAAGTACAGCTCCAACATCTACAACTGCAGACCCAACAACTACAACCGCAGCTCCAACAACTACAACGGCAGCTCCAACAACTACAACTACAGCTCCAACATCTACAACTGCAGACCCAACAACGACAACCGCAGACCCAACAACTACAACTGCAGTCCAAACAACTACAACTGCAGCTCCAACAACTACAAAGGCAGCTCCAACAACTACAGCTCCAACAACTGCAACTACCGCTCCAACAACTACCACCGCAGCTCCAACAACTACAACTACAGCTCCAACAACTACAACTGCAGACCCAACAACGACAATCGCAGCTCCAACAACTACAACCACAGACCCAACAACTACAACTGCAGACCCAACAACTACAACTGCAGCTCCAACAACTACAACTGTTGGTCCAACAACTACAACTACAGCTCCAACAACTACAACTACCGCTCCAACAACTACAACTGCAGCTCCAACAACTACAATTGCAGCTCCAACAACTACAACTACCACTCCAACAACCACAACTGTTGGTCCAACAACAACTACTACCCCAACAACTACAACTGCTCCAACAACTACAACCGCATCCCTAACAACTACAGCCGCAGCTCCAACAGCTCCAACCACAACTCCAACAACTACAACTACCACCGCAACAACCACAACTGCAGCTCCCACAACTACAACAGTTGGTCCAACAACTACAACTGTTGGTACAACTACATCTGCAACTCCAACAACTACATCCACAGCTCCAACAACTACAGCTCCAACAACCGCAGCTCCAACAACTACAGCTCCAACAACCGCAGCTCCAACAACTACAACTACCACTCCAACAACTACAACTGTTGGTCCAACAACTACAACTACTAGCCCAACAACTACAACCGCAGCCTCAACAACTACAACTGTTAGTCTGACAACTACAACCACAGCCCCAACAACTACCACCGCAGCTCCAACAACTACAACTACAGCTCCAACAACTGCAGCTCCAACAACTACAACTGTTGGTCCAACAACTACAACCGCAGCTCCAACAATTACAACTGTTGGTCCAACAACTACAACTACAGGTCCAACAACTACAACTACAGGTCCAACAACTACAACCGCAGCTCCAACAACTACAAGCGCAGCTCCAACAACTACAACTACCGCTCCAACAGTTACAACTGCGGCCCCAACAACTACCGCCCCAACAACTACAACCACAGCTCCAACAACTACAACTGTTGGTCCAACAACTACGAACACAGCTCCAACAACTACAACCACAGCCCCAACAACTACAGCCGCAGCTCCAACATTTACAAGCGCAGCTCCAACAACTATAACAACAGGTCCAACAACTACAACTGTTGGTCCAACAACTATAACCGCAGGTCCAACAACTGCAACCGCATCCCCAACAACTACAACCGCATCCCCAACAACTACAACCATATCCCCAACAGGTACAACCGCATCCCCAACAACTACAACCACAGCTTCAACAATTACAACTGCATCTCCAACAACTACAACCGCAGACCCAACACATACGACCACAGCCCCAACAAATACATCTGTAGCTCCAACACATACGACCACAGCCCCAACAACTACCACCGCATCATCAACACATACGACCACAGCCCCAACAACTACCACCGCATCTCCAACAAGTACAACTGCAGCTCCAACAACTATAACTACAGCTCCATCAACTATAACTACAGCTCCATCAATTACAACCGCATCCCCAAACACTACACCTGCAGCTCCAACAACTACAACCGCATCTCCAACAAGTACAACTGCAGCCCCAACAACTACAACCGCATCTCCAACAAGTACAACTGCAGCTCCAACAACTATAACTACAGCTCCATCAACTACAACCGCATCCCCAAACACTACACCTGCAGCTCCAACAACTACAACCGCATCTCCAACAAGTACAACCGCAGCCCCAACAACTACAACCACATCTCCAACAAATACAACTGCAGCCCCAACAACTACAACCGTACCCCCAACAAGTACAACTGAAGCTGCAACAATTATAACTGCAGCTCCAACAACTCCAACTCCAACAACTATAACTGCAGCTCCAACAACTCCACCTCCTACACATCAAACCTCTAACGGTAAATAATTGGAACATATCTTTGCTTAAAGTAAATTAATCCACTGACCAACTGACTTTTGTTCAGTCCCTACAGGTTTGGAGTATCTAATGCATCTAAACATGAAGTTAAGATCTTATGGAGAGATCAGCAATGCAACCATAGTTCATCTCATTGAACAGGTATGTAAACTAGAATAACCCATAAATTATTTTGATTTTTCATCAAAAAGTCATCAAACTTTCATTCTCTTCATTTAGTTTTTCAAAGACCAGCTCCTCAATGGAACCGCCCACAAGGTGACTGTACGAAGCATTGAACGGGTTAGAGTTAACCCATAGGCAAATTCAGCATCTCCATGACATGTTCTCTGTATTGTCTAAACTTTCTATCAATATATTGGGTACAATGTGTTAATGGTTAATGATATCTATATTTATTGTTGCTTATTTTAAATATTAACATTTTGCAAATTAGGTAGTATTCCAAAGAGGAAGTTTAACAAACTTAGTCTCTCCATGATATCTGGGTAGATTAACTCCGAGTTGGTTTTTAAATCCAGCAGTTAATCCCTTTGTATCTGAACCTTGAGTTAACTATGGGATGGTGTTTAGCCAGTAAGTATCATTATCCTTACTGAAGTTGGAACACCTTAAATTTAGGTCAGAAAACCTTCACCCAGTCTAACACAGTCCCAGAGTTAATTTAATCAGTTTATAAATAATCTGCTTTCTGGGAAACCCTTATGAAATACCAAGGTTTGTATAGAATGTGTAGATTCAATATAACTTCTGAACTCCATGATTTATTTTCACAATTGACTATGCAAAGTGTAAAAATATGTCTCAATAATAACAGTGATAAATTAAAGAGTTATGTACATTTTCTAATCAAATTTTTATTTTTTATTGTTTAACTGCAGTCTAATTTAGTTGCGTTTTTCTCAGTTTTGCAATCATTTTAAAACTCATTTTGAACAAAATTGTTTTACTTGATAACTTTATAATATTTACTGTAATATGTTTTGATTGTATTTCAACTTTTTCAGCTTCATAGTTAAAGTATAATTAAAGAATTTGTATGAACTGCAAGTCGTTTAGCTTTATGTTACCTTCAAACAAAAACCCAGTGAAAGTGGAGCTTTTGGAATGTGTTTGTTATATTAAGTATGACAAAAGTACAACGTGTAACGCAAATGTTTTTGAAATTCTGAGGTTAATCTCAGAAATTTTCTAGAAAATATAAGGAATTTTCTGAGCTTGAAAAAAGGCTTAAGAAAATGATCCAGACTGAGATAAAACTGGAATATGCAATGAAAACAGAAACCAGTCTGGCAGCTTCACAAAAGACTTCTGGAAAGATATTTGTTGACAAAATACAAATGTCATAATACTGGTATGTTTATGATTTCAGGACTTACATTTTACATTTAATAGGGAACAAACATTAATAAAAACTAGAAATTGACCAAATTCTGCTTTGTTTTCTGTTAGCCACTTTGCTTTCTAATCACATAAATCAGATTATGCCTGATATGATTTATAGTTCCACCTGAATGTTTTGCACTGATTTTGTTTATTGGGATGTTAAATCATACCAATGCTTCAATTTAAATGAAACTCTGAAGATTGAATTGGATTCTGTATGATAATAAAGTACTCTTAGAACAATGTATTCATTTTAATTTGTTTATACATTTTAATCTTGCAGAACTTGTTTCCAAGGCTATAAAATGTACAGATGGATCAGTTTGAGTTCGAGAAGATGGAAGCACATTTACATTATTTTCTGGGCTATTTAAAAATACAATTTTTCCTCCTGAGAGGTTCATTTGTTAAACGTATTAATGCAAAGTGCAAATTATTTACCTTAAATTAACTTTAACACAACATTTTTGCAACCTTAACAAGAGTACTTTGGAGCATAGAATTAAAATATATATTAAATGATAAAACTATTTCCGTAGACCATCATCAAATTCCCAACTGTGGAATTTCACTGTAAATTACAAGATTATGTATATAGATAACATCTTTCTTCTTGGAATAAATGGCTTGAATCATCATCCAGGGTTTGTTCCAATACACAAAATAAATCCAAACAGAGAGAAAACAGCAGGAAGCAGTGAAGAATTTATTAATAAAATCACATTAGATTATAGGAACAGCTGTTAAAACGAGTTGAGCAGACAGCATGCAAGCGCCAAGATGTCGGTTTGCTTCCTTTTATAATGTCATAATTTCAGGAGAGATTACATCTCCGCCTGCATGCAGACATCTTGGGTCCAGAGTTCTGTCTAAGGTTCTGTTCAGCAGCACCAACAGGTCCAAAGCTTCTGGGACCCCTCTGGGCAGAAACAGCTCCAGAGAATCCTGAAACGCGTGAGGGAGAATCGGGTCGGACGACATCGAGTCCTGGCAAAAATAACAACAAATACATAAATTCAGTCACATTAAATGTAACTGCGTAAAATTAAAACTGCCAGTTGAGTGGAAATATCTTCACACCTTTAAATAAAAAGTAAACTAAAGGCTTGAACACAAAACCACAGAGCATAAGGACCAGACGGAGATTTATTGACCTTTAATTATGAGAATAAAATCAGGATACGATGACAATAAGGTCACGACATGGAAAAATTACTAAAAAAGTTGCTTTAATGAGAGCAAAGTTTCAATAGGTAAAGATCTGTGTGATTATTTTTTATTTATTTCAAATCCTGCTACTGATATTTAGGAAGATTAATCACATTCTGTCTGTAAAACTGATAGTGAAAGTATAACTTCAAAAGGTTCTCAACATTAAATTACTGTTTCATTGTCCTAATATTACAACAATATTAATTTAGTCTCGTATGAAATTGATTTTCTAATATGACTGTTTTTATATTATAATTTTACTCTTTCTGAATTTATTCTCATGACTTTTTTGTATATTTTTCTCATAAAATTATTATATTCTAATGAGTTTATTCTGGCAATATGACCATTCTCATACTGTTTGGCACCAACACCCCGTCAACTTTAGTGCCGGGCGTTCACAATCGTAATTCCTTCTAGTATTTTTTGCAGTGTAAATTCTGTGTGATTATTTACGTTTATGATTTAAATCGTTACACATAATTGAATTACTGTGTGGAGTTTTATAATCTAACCGTTGGTGGTCAGCCTCACCCTCAAATGGAAACTTGTAGTTTATGATCGCCAATTATTAATCGCCGCTACCAACCTGTGAGTAAAAACGCAGAGAGATGAATTTGGGGAAACCAAGCGGAGGAAGATGATCGGTTCCTGTGATGAAGAGGAGGAGGTCTTCAAAGGAAAAACTCGTTTCTCCGTCTGATTCAACATGAGGAGGAAACACATTTGTTAACGTTTCATCACAGCTCAGGCAATGTGTGCGTGTGTGTGAGCTCACCGCTGACCATCCTGAGGATGGTTTCCCATTGAGCCGCTGTGGTTTCCTCGGCTCCTCTCAGCTCAGAGTCCGGATCGCTGAAGCAAAACGTGAAGAGACGCCTGAAGGCCTCCAGGCTCGGCGCCCGCCGTTCCGGGCTGATCATCACCGGCAGAAACGTTTCCCAGTGCGACTTCACCAGATCCCACAGCCCCCCACAACTGTTCAGACCCTCCAGGAACTGGGAGATCATACTGGCCACCCTGGAGTTCAGGAGGCAGTCAGACTGGAGCTGCATTTCCATTAACCATAGAAATGTCCAAGTTGAGATAAAGAAAATAGATTTGGTTCTTGGAAACAACAATTTAGAAAAAAAATCCAGTTTTTGGATGAGCAGGTTTTGCGATATGATGAGGTGAATTTCGAAAGAGATCGCAAAACTACATTTTGACGAAAAAAAATTAAGAAAAAAATCTGATAAGTTAAAGTCTCAGACATTTTCGACTTCTTGAAATTTGAACTTCTTTCAAATTTCTAAGATTAATCCCAAAATTTCTGAGTTTTTGGTCACAAATTGGGAACTTTTGGATCTCAGAAAATCCCTCGTTTTTTTATCAAGGATTTCTGGGCTAGTGTTACACATTTCCAACATCTATTCCATTTAGATTTTTCTCACAAATTTGCAACTTTTCAAACTTAAATGTTAATGTTTCAAGAAACTTTCTGAAATTAAACTCAAAATGTCTGAGTTTTTTGTGTGTGCAAAGTTTCAACTTTTGGAGCTTAGAAATGTTCTGGGGTTTTTTTCTAGAAAATTTCTCTGATTAGCATCAAAACTACGATGGCATATTGGCCAAATTTCAGTCAAAACACTAGAAATTTTCAACAACAAAAAAATCTGAGCTATAAAAAAATTGCAAGAAAAACTCAAATTTATAAAAAAATCTTAAATTTCCAGAAAAAAAATCTGATTTTTTTTCAGAAACTTCCCATCTATTTCTAGAAAATATGTAAGATTAATCTAAGCATTTCTGAGTTTTTTCTTGTTACGTTTAAGCCGTCAAATTTCTTAAAGTAAACTGTACTTTTTTTTTTTTCTTTTCTTTTCTTTTTTGCATTAACATAATACTGAAACATTTGCACAGATTTGTAATGAAAACTCAGCTTTTGGCAGCTGCAGGAGACAAAACTGAACCCTGATATTCAGAAGAAAGGCTCCGACCTGTGGTAGATGTAGTGTTTTACCAAGCGGGCGTAAATGGCAGGAATTTCTTTGGACCCGGCCGGATGGATCCCGCAGCCGGACAGCCAGTCACACAGGCTGGGAGGGAGAAGCTTCACGTCGCTGCAGCTCTGCAGCTGGGAGAGCTGAGCAAGAACAACACAGAGTTTCATCAAACTGGTTTGACGACTCAGAGGCTGCATGACGTCCACACAAAGAAAAACACGGCAACAATGATTACTGTCACTGATGAATTAAACGCTTCACGTTGACCCAGAAAACACAGACATACAAGTCAGCAGAGGAGAGCAGTAACTAGCTATATTTACTAGAGTAACTTTTTGGAAAAAATTACTTTTAGGAATATTTTTACTACACTGTACTTTTTACTTGAGTAATTTTATTAGGATGCATTTCTTCTCTTGAGTAAAATTTTTGAATTTTCTACCCACTGAAAGAAAATCAACCAGGATTTAACCAGTAATTCAAACACACACCTGCAGTTTTTGATAACGTTTCATAAGTTTTTATTGAAAGAAACTGAATTGGAAACATTTTCTTTTGCCAAATTGTATCATTTTTTTGTTACTTGTATGAATTATTGTCGTTTCCTTTTATCCTTTTATTTTTGTCCATCTGATGATGTAATTTTTAAATATTAAATGATTGATACAAAATAAATTTTTCCTGTTTTTGAGTAATTTCTTTGACAGCTACTTTTTACTTCAATAAAAATATGTTAAAGTAGTGCTTCTCTTACTTCAGAATAATTTTTGGCTCCTCTATCAACTACCACTCCTAAACTGTTATTTATGTGCGGTGCAGGCTAAGCATTTTATTCATATTTTTATAAATAAAAACTGAAATAAGCCGTGGATATTAATCAGGATGATTTCCACCTCCTGCAGTCGGAGTCGAGCTTCAGCATCAACGACGTCGCTGCAGTTAAAATCCTCCAAAGATGCATTTTGGAAACACAGCAGCTGCAGGAACAAACAGAAACGGAAACATTTCATACGACTCTGTTCTGCTGCACCAATACATGAAATGATCTGCATGAGTTCTGAATGCAAATGCGGTTTTAACTTGTTTATTGTAATCATATTATATATGATTTAAAAACCAAACATATTTAAGTCTGTTACCCTCTTTCTGTGTGACCATTAAATAAAAACATTCAGCTCTTTTTGGTTTTGTGCGTAGCTTCAGATTTCAACAGATTCATTTCTGAAATGGTTCCTGTTGAGCGGCGAACCTGGTAGAGGGCGGGGTGCAGAAAGCGTGGTCCAGGTCCTCCATGAGCCAGCGACCAGCCAATCAGAACGCCCGCTTCATAATACAACCCTTCGTCCAGCGCTGTGAGGTCATAGGTGAAAAACAAACGCTCCGGATGACCCTCAAAAACACAGCTCTGCTGCAGCTCCAGGAGGATCAGCCTGAACAAGAAGAAATTATCTCAGGATGTAAAACTTTATCGTTCAGCGATAAACCAATTAAAACACAGCGGACCAGCGGCACCCCCTGCTGGTTGGCGGTCCAACTACAACACCAAAAGAAGGCGTAAACCATAAGTCAAACAGTCTCAAACTGTGGCCCGCAGGCGCCCCCTACTGGTCCGTAAGGTACTGCATGTAAACGACCATTTATTTACCATGAGCTGAGGTCAAAGTGCAACTTGTACAGCTAGCTTACCAAAGGATCATGTTTAAAATTAATAATGGATTTGGCTTTAAATCGGGTCAGTCCAAAGAAAATACCGATGGAAAGAAAACAACTCCAGGATTAGTTTGATGTGATCAGTAAAACCTGCTGAGATTCGATTCTTTTGAACGGTTGGATTCGGTTGGTCAGAACTGATCTTTGGCTTGCTCATAATGCTCTACTCACATGTCAGCTATTGTTTTTATTTACTTATAAATGACTCAAGTTAATTAGATACAGAAATAAAAATGGATAATTTTTATATTAATGCTGATTTTTGTTTCTGCTAAAGCAACTCAAGTCTATTTTTCTTTTATTGTGCTTTTAAATTACAAATAGCTCTCAAATGTTATTAATGCACACAACACTTGGTAGTAAATCATTTAAAAAACATTTTTTATGAGAGACACTGGAAGTCTAGAATTCACTTTCAGAATCTGCAACTCAAAATGTTACCTGATGGTCCAAGTCTGAGAGTCATGCCTCTAAGCAGACTTTATAATAGATTTAAATACATTTTAATGTAGTTAATGACTAAAAATTAAACTGAATCAGTGGTTGAAACCTGAAGAACTCTCCGAGAGAGTCGTCCTGGCGGAGCGTCTCCTCTTGGCTGAAGGAAACCACCGGTCTGGATCTGAAGCAGAATCCTGGTTTCCTAATTTCCTTCAGCGCAGCAGGAAGGACGTCTCCTCTGCTCACCCTCATCACAGTTTCTGCGTTTGTGTTTTCTAGTCTGAATAACCTCAGAATGGTGTCCAGGTTGAGGGTGAGCTGCACAGGAAACAGGAAGTAAACAGGAAGTTTTTCTCTTTGACCAATCAGATTTGACAGACTTTAACTGACCCTCTCTGGAGCCCGGCAGACATACGGCTGGCTCTGGCCCACTGGACTGGGACTCTTTCTGCTGACCTTTGACCCCGAATCCTTACTGTGAACGTTCAGATTTTAAAGCAGCCGTATTTATTTTATTTTTAAGTTTCCACTTACAAAAACAATGTTTTCTAACCTTTTTAAGATGGATGCTTTGCTTTCATATTGTGCCTGTTGGTGTAAAAACAAACAAGTTGAGCAGTGAGAAAAAAAAAAAACATAAAATATATTTGATAGAAATTTATTTCAATTCATTAATATTTCACCAATTCACCAAAAATATTGTCTTGATTGTGTAAACAAAACAATCCAAATGGATTAAATTTCATTTTGATCTTAATGAGTCAAATTCAGTTTGTTTGGATTGGTCAAGTCTTTATACTGCAGGCACATTTTTTTAACAAAATGTAAATTTAATCTGACAAACGAGACTCATCGGGCGTCTATTCTAATTTCTGTATGACTAAAGAAACCTATTCACTGATTTAATAAAACAATAAAACCCTGACAGTAAGTTTTATTCAAAAACCCTTTAAACTAATCTGAATAATGAACTTACCTTTATGTTAAATGAGGTTAATTAGACTGAATGAAGACGGTGTGTGCCTCAAGACAACATTTGTTATAAATTTGTGCTACATAAATAAAAAACTGTTGCAAAATTATCTTTAAGTTAATGATTATAGCTTTAATCTGGAAACCAGCTTAAATGCAAGTACAGGTGCATATCAATAGATTAGAATATTATTGAAAAGTTCATTTATTTCAGTCACTTAATTGACCAAGTGAGACGTTTTATAAAGAATTAAACACAAACTGATGTTTTCTGCCTGCAGCTTAATGCAATCACAACACTTAGGATTAAACTATTATGTCAAACATTTTGACATCAGAAAAGTCTTAAGTGAAATGTGTACTACCTTCTTTTAAAATGCATTTTAATCCAGCATAGGAACATAATTTACTGAGACATTTTTGTATGAAGAAAGAAGATAGAAATCTGAAGATTAATTTAAAAAATAAAACGTGTTGTACCTGTTCATAGCTGTGGTGACTAAATATATATAAAGCACCGTGTTCACTGATCCGGAGAACTTGCTCTCCAGTCCAGCCCTCTGCAGGACAATCAGGGACAAACAGCACTTTGGAGCTCTGCATACTCTGAAACACACACACATTTGCGTGGCCATCTTTGCAGGGACTTTCCATTGACTTCCATTCATTTCTACAGCCTAAACTTTAACCTACCCATTACATACCTAACCAAAACTCAATTCATACCTTAATCCTAAATATGACCCCTGACCCAAAAACAACATTTCCCCTTGTGGGGGACCAGGATTCGGTCCCCATAAGGAGCAGTGGGTCCCCACAAAGTAGGTGTCAGGAAAATAGTCCCCACAAGGTAATAGAAACAAACGTACACACGTGTGTACATACGCATGTACGCACACACACCCCCCCCCCCCACACACACACGTGTTTAGGCTTCAAATGGAGATTCAAACCATTTTAGAGCAGAACAACCCGACAGACACCAACCTGTAGGTATGTGAAGGAAAACTTCTGCCCTGGTTTCTTTACAAACTGCGGTTGGAAAAGCGACGCCAGGCGACTCTGCATCTGATTGGCTGACCAGCTGGAGTCGATCGTGATGCGAGCCGCCAGAGCCGCTTGTTGGAGAGTCATTTGTTTACTTTAATATAAAAAACAAACATGTACTCAGTCACAGATTGGGCAGATATATTAATTGTCTGTATAGATAATTCTTAAAGCCGAAGTGTGTAACTTTTAAAATAAGTTTAATCCATATTTATTAAAACTGTCGCCATGTTGTGACGGATGAACCGCCCTGCTCAAAAACAACCAATCTGAGTCAAGAGAAGGTCTTAGAGGTATTAAACAACTTCCTGTGTGCTGATAAATATGCTAATGGTGGAAAAACAACTTACTATTACAGGAAAACAGTTTATATGCCATTATTTGTGGCAATGCTAACTACTTTTAGCATTAATGGCAGGCTTCTGTGTTTTACTGGCGGTTGTCAAACCAACTTAATTTGCATTTACTGCCACCTACTGGACTGGAGTGTGGACAGCAGTGATAATCCAGAGAATCCACAAGTAAAACGTACAGGACAGAAAAAAAACAACGGTTTCATTTAAATTCTGGTTATTATCAACAGAAAGAAGCTTTCTACTCACTAATGTCAGAAGTAGCCAAAAAATTATGTTACTGTAAGAGCAGCAGTACTACAACATACTTCACTCAAGTAAAAAGTACACATCCAAGAAATTATTCAAATAAGAGTAAAAAAGCATTTGGTAAAAAAAGTCTACATCAACTCATCAAATTAATCATTTAATATTTAGAATTTACATAATTCTAAATATTTAAAGTTTAAATTTTGGTATTTTAAGAACCAAAACGACAATAATTCATATAAGAAATAATAAAACCAGGCAAAAGAAAATGTTTTCAATGAAAAACTCGAGACTTCAATAAAAACTGGAAATTTCTGTCTCGCAAATTTCAGTTTTTGTTCAGTAGGTAGATAATTCAGAAATTTTACTCAAGAGTAGAAATACTTCATAATAAAATCCCCTCAAGTAAAAATATAAAGTACAGTGTAGTAAAAATACTTATAAAAGTACATTCAAAAAAAGTCACTCAAATGTAATTGAGTAAAAGTAACTAGTTACTACCGAACTCTGATCACAACATAATTTTAACATGTAAAAAATATTTTCTTCTTATAAAAGTTTGATGCTGCAGCCTTAAGTTTTGATATTTAAATGACTTGGTGCTTCATGTGAAAATGCATTCAGGCCTCACCTGTCCAGCTGCTCCAGGTGCGTTTCCTTTGGGAGACAGATCACGTCTCTAACCACATGTCTGCTCTTCTGTGGACTCAGTTTCTTCCATTTCAGGTGACGAGGTTTGTTTGATGACTGAAACATAAAACAAAGCTGCAGCACAAAATCTACCAAAAAACATGACAGAAAACAAGAATATTCCAGAAATTCAAAAAGTTTGATTGAGTTTGACCTTTTCATAGACAAACACTTATTCTATGGATTCTGATCTGACTGTAAATTACCAACCAGTAGTTTAGACAATTTCAGAAAATCTCTACTTTTTATATAAATCCTGTTTTTATATTTTTCTCTGTTTGCCAAAAACTGGATGATAAAAGTCTTCAGCCTGGTGTTTTGGTATCAGACATTTTTTTGAAGGACAGTTTTGTTTACATTTACTTTACAATTAATTGTATTTGTTGTTTCCGTTTATTGAATTGGTGCTTCATGTGAAAAAGCACCAATTCAAATGGTTTAGCATCATGAGACAAATACATGTGAAATAATTTCTAAAAACTATTTTTTGTGGTTGTGATTTGATCAAGAGAAAGTGAGAAACCCCGAGACTGACCGGGGCGGCGCGGTCCGAGTTGCCGGATTTCGTCTCGACCAGCTCGATGTCAGAAAACCTGATGGGCAGCAAAGACTGGAGGGACAGGAAAAACTCACTTTAACTTTACATGCATCATCTGAAAATAGACATACGTTAACTTGAATAGTGAAAAATGAGAAGTATCTCTTTATACTGGATTCCTCTCTTACCTTCATCTCGATGTGTGTGTCGTCTCTTATGTTGAAGATGTGCGAACAATAAAACGTCTCCTTGACGATGGGAGGTTTAGCTTTTGGTTCTGCTGGTTGTTTGGTTTTGATCTCGACTAGCAGGTCTTCATCCTCCTCTTCCTCCAGGTCAGGGGCCAGAGGATGCTCCTTGTACCGGAACCTTTGGGCCTAGAAGGGGAAACGGGTCTGGAGTTAATCAAGACCAGTAAATAAATGTTATGGAGGCCTGAAGTTTAAACTTTCACTTTTACTCAAACAGGTTCATTCAGTTTTTCTAGGAAAAACTCTTACAGTTGTAAAGGCTGAAAACTCTTGATATAAACAAACAGAATCAGGATTTTAAAATTCTTTAGTTTATATCTTAGATATAATTTAAATTAAATTATTTAGAATATTGTTTAGAACATTATACTAATTATGAGTGGCAAAACATCTTGAAATGTTTCTAAAGGAAGGAAATATCAAGATTGATTTTAACAACTGATTTGAGCACAAAAATGTTTCTTGAGAGAATGAGGAAACTCCTGTTTTCTGATTTGTGATGAGCGTAAAAGATTCTGCAACTTGAAATATCGAGCTTCAGATTCTGTGACGTTAAATCGGTGACATTAAAGTAAAAATAATGTTTGGATACTGACTTTTAATCACAACAGAGGAACCGCATGGATGATAGTTTGTCTTTACATCAACATAAATAATTTGAGGTAGGGGAGAAAAAATATATATATACTGAAGTACGTATATTGGACTACTTCAATATATTTTCACTCAATTAAAAATAAAAAGTATCCATGCAAGAAATTACTTGAGTATTTGGTAAAACGTTTACTACTGAGTATCTGATCAAATTTAATATTATAAAATTACATCAGAGGGACCAAAACATAAAAGTGAAAATTTTTATATTTTAAAAATTAAAATGACAATAATTCACATAAATAACAAAGAATAACAAAATTTAAAAAAAAAAAGTTTCCAAATCAGTTTCTTTCAATAAAAAGAAAGTGATAAACTTTATCAGTTTATAAAACTTTATCAGAAACTGCTTCTGTGTCTTTGGTTAAACATGTTTTTTATTCAGTGGGAAGAAACTCCAGAAAGAGTAAAAATACTTCTTAATAAAATTACTCAAGTAAAAGAAAAAGGGCAGTGTAGTAAAAAATACTACTAAATATATATTTTTAAAAAGTTACTCTGTAAATATGAAGTTTTATCTAGAAGAACGAACCCGTTCAGAGGTTTGTTTGTTGTCTTCTTTTTCCTGCATCGCCATGATGACGGTTTCTTCTTCTGAAGAGAAAAGCCTCATTTCGATGTTTTCTGTGATTCTCAGCATCGCCGACTTTTTGTCACAAAGCTTCATCCTGGTCCAGAGAAACAAATCCAAGTTTCTCCTTACAATCTGCCCCAGTCGACGCTTCAGCCTCAAACGAAAGAAGTTTCCAGGTTTAGCAGAAGCAGAGGAGTTGATGAGGCCTCATCAACTCAAGCTGAGGTCTATCAGGGGTTAAAGGTCACATTTTACTGCCTCTTCTGATTGATTCTGGGAACTGCCTTGGAAACGCAGTTACTGATTCAGCCGTGTAGACGTGACTTTTTCATTGATGCGATTTATCAATTTCTGCTTGAAGATCATTGAAATGTAACCTTTGTGACAGAAAAATAAAGAACATTCCTTGAATGTTGGTTTTAGAAAATGTTAGACTATTTAAAGCTGTAATCTCAGGTCTGGGGTTTGCACAGCGCTGTTTTAAAATGATTAGTTGTTTGCTTAAAGTCATGGGAACTGAAACTTCAGTCTGCCATCAGCAACTAAAGCCGGTGAATCAATACTCCTCATTAGATTATAACGGTTTCACAAAAACAAGACGAATAACCTGAAAATGAAAGATTTATTTAGTAAGCAGAGTAAAAGTTGACCAAAAATGAGTCTTTTTTTCAATTCATAAACTTGAGATTAACTATTTCTGTTCATCTTGATCTCATCTCAATGAAAATCCAAAATTACATTAGTGATAACATTTTATGACGTTAAGAAGTGCAAATAAGATCATGTGAATAAGTTTGTTCATATAAGTCATGAAAAACACTCCATTCTGAATTTAATCTGCTAAACCTCACGTTTTATTTTCATGTTTAATTATAATTTTTTTGTACCATGGTTCTGTTTCCTCCCCCCGGGTCTGTCCCACATGTATTCTACTGTTGGTTGTACTTTTGCTACGTGAATCAGGTAAGAAATATCTCAAATATATTAACTAGAAATAATGCTAAATATCAAATGGTTGTCACCATTTTTTTGAAGTATTTTTTTGCTAAAATTAATTTTAAAAAAACATAATTCCACCACTTCCTGTCATCTTCTTTGTGGTTTCTGCCAGTAGTAAGATCCAGTTGTTGATGTGAAAGAAATGTTTTGACGGCAGTTTTGTAAAACACATCAACTTCGACATGATAAAGAAAAAAAATAATTGCCAAAAAGTTTGAATTGAAAAAAAAAAGAAAAAAAGTTTCCACTAAGCAAATTTATTTATGTACTTTCAATTTACAGTTTCATGATTAATGGAAATACAGCTACAGAAACACTCCAAAAGGAGAATAACCCAAAAAAGGTTTGGGTTATTCAGTTCACATTTTACTGGAAAGTTGAGTGGAAGGAAAACATTAAGAGTTTGGGAAAGTTTAATAACAAACCTTGTTAAAAGACAAAAGTGTCTTATTAAAACAGGAAATAAAAATCCAGGCAGACTTTCTTGTTCAAAAGGTGTAACGGGGCTTTCTATGTCAACGTCTAAAAGGTGTTGTTTTACCGCTGCAACTTTTCTTAACAGAGAAGATATTTTGGTTTTAATGAGACATAAATGTCATTAGAACAAGTTTTAAAAATCTCCTTATAACAACAAAGCATTGGCATTAATATGGTTCCGTATAGATGTAATTGCATAGTTTACATTCATTTGATGGACATTGTTAGCCTGATTAATGGTAATTATCCAACTCCAACCATCAGAAGGGCATTCTCTGTCTACCAGGTCTCAGGATTTTTCCAGTAGCTAAATGTACAGAAAGAAAAACTAAATAAAAACTATTTAAATCCAAATTTCGGCATAATTAGCAAACACAGTGCCTCCAACCTGGATATGCATGCAGGCACAGTCTGGAGACAAAATCACAAAACATTATTATTGTTGGGATTGTTTTACAGTAAAGTAGCCAAAATAATTAAGTTTTAACAAAATATTCCAGGAAATAAAAGCAAACTGCTTTTTTCAAAATGTAGTTTGAATAAAATATTTATTTTCAATAAATACCAAAGAAAAAAAAGCTAAAAAGAAAAGGAAAACTTTGTTCTCACCATTTCAGCAATAATACATCTCATATTACAGATATTTTACTCAGACATGAACGAAATGAAGCAGGAAGTAAAGTTTGACTGGAATCCATAATAAATAATCACCAGTCTATGATTTTACAGCCATAAAACTGTTTAAAAGATTCAAATTTACATCAAGTACTTTAAAAATCCACATGCTGAAATACTTAGGAAAATCTAAAAATGTTGTTCTGACGCCACAGCAGCAGGAACAAGACGTCATTTTCAGATTCGTGATCAAATGTTTGCTTTGCGTTTCTGTTTTTGCCGAGTCGGCATCTCTCAGGCCGGCAGGTGTCTCTGGCCGCAGGTCAGCAGGTGAGGCAGGAAGTAGGACGCCGAGCCGTCGTCTGGCAGGAGCTCCAGAAACTCTGCGGGGCTTGTCTCCATGGCAACCACCACCAGCGTCTCTGTCGGCACGGAGACCAGAGTCAATGCATTGATGTAAGCATGTCAATAAAGCAGAAAACAACAGACTCTATTAGGCTCCAATTGTTTAAAGTCGTAATATTATGAGGACAGAGTCTAATGTGAACAGGATGAAGAATATTTACCAGACAAAAATCGTAAAATTACGAGACGCGAAGGAGAAAAGAAGCTTAGATTTACCGAGATCTGAAGTGAAACTCAGCACTCAGCTGTTTGCACAAAGTCCTGCTACCCATAAGTTGATGCTGATGTGTAAAAATATTAAGAATTTCTTTATTTGCAAAACTTCACAACACGTTCAATGTCCTTCATTTTGACGCAGCTTTGAGTACAAATTCTCAACTTAACTGGTATTTTATCACTTCTTGTATAATTCTGACTTTGTCCTTGTAGCTATAATTGTGTAAAAAAGTTATTATGCTCCTAATCCTTTAATGTAAGCAAGTGACTGTAGGTGGGAAATGCAGATAAAAGCAGATATTTACATACACTGAATAAAAAACATACAAGCATTTTTTTTTTGTAAAGTCAGACCAAACTTTTCTCACATTCAAAAGTTTACAAACATTTGTCCGGTATTTTTAAATACATGTTTGTTTTTCCACTCAGTGGGTTGAGAATTCAAAAATTTTATTCAAATAAGAGTAGAAATGCTTCATGATAAAATTACTCAAGTAAAAAGTGCACTGTAGTAAAAAATACTACTAAGAATACAAAAGTTACTGAAGTAAATGTAAGCAGTTTCTACCCAAGTGAATATTACAAATTGAGCTAATAAAGTTGATTTGTGATATGACTCAAAATAATAAAATTATATGCAGCTCATGTTAAACTGTTTTGATAATCAGCTGATAGATTCAGTTTTTCTCCACCTGTCAGAGCTCCGAGCAGGACGCCGTCGTCAGCGGCCGCTCGTGTCCGGCTGCACAGCTCTGGAAGAAGCTTCTGCCACCAGAGAGCCTGGAAGAAAACATGAGAAAAAGTCAATAAAATGTTTTAAAAAACCCAAACAGACAAAATAAAGTAAGTGAAGGACATGCCATGTGTTTGTCCTGCAGCTGGTGGTTGGCGTAGGCGATGATGGCCTGAGGACAGCGGTCCAACAGCCGCTCAATGCTGCTGCCGTACTGCCCCCTTCTGGTGGCACAGAGGAGGTGCAGGCTGAAGCCCCACAGCGTTTCCTCAGACAGACTCTCCAACAGAGGAGCAACGTTGCCGATGGAGAGGGATGGACCGCAGAGCAACGACTGCAGGAAGAGCAGCAGGGACAGTTACATCAGTCTGACCTCATGACCACATTCAGGCAGCTACGGGAGGGGAGAAGGGCCACAAAACAAGAGAAAATTTATTCTGATTTTAAGCTCAGAATAATAACTCTGACTTCTGATTTTAAAGCGAGACTTCCGAGGAAAAAATGTCAAAATTTGGGGGAAAAAATTGCAAAAGTTGGATGGGAAAAAGTCAAAATTAGGTGGAAAGAGGGAATTCTGAGGAAACGAATGAGAATCAGAGAAAAATGTCAGAAATCATAAACTAAAGTCAGAATTTGTCAATTAAAGTCAAAATTAGTACATTAAAGTATGCTTAAAGTATAGTCTGTTTTCTTCCTAATAAAAAAATCTGAAATCTGAAAAAACTCAAGATTCTGAGAAAAACAGCTGAATTTTGAGGTCAAAATCAAAATTCTGAGTTTAAAATCAGGTTTCTGAGAAAGTCCTCCTCTTTTTTTAATCCATCCTTCTGTCTCCACACCTGCAGTTTGTGCAGCGCCTCCTGCTGTTGGTGGCTGGAAGTGTGAGCTGGGTTCAGGACAGTGAGCCACGGATAGAGGGCGCCGTAATGAGAGCAGCAGTTGATCTGAAAGCAAAACACGGAGCAGGACTGAAGTCAAACCGCCAGAGGAAAAGCTCTCAGATACAGACGGCGACCATTACCAGGTCATCCGCACTTTTCAGCGATTTGTGTTTTGTCGGGGATTCGCCGGCCGTCAGTCGGTCGATGTAAACCGAAGCGAGTCGGAACAGAAGCTCCTGAATGACAGCATCCTGGGAGGACGCCATGAGCATCGCCTCCCAAAAGTCCACCTGCAGGCTGCTCTCACATCCCAGCTCCTGCAAACCAAACGGCATCAGAACCTACAGAACATCTGGATCCACAGCGTTCAGACAGGTCAGTGCATGAAGCATACGGCGCCCCTAGAGGACATGGGCGGCACTGTTCAGTAAACTGTTCACTGTTTACTAGTCAGTTCATGCGGCATGTTGAATATCAAAAGGTTTTTGGCAACAATATAAATTTTTCCATGATTGTTAATATCTCATTTGTGAGATTTCTTTTTGGATACAAAAACACCACAAACTTCTGTGCAAAATACTGAAGGCAAAGCAGCTCAAGCAAACTTTCCATCAATAGTGGAAGAGACAAACATGACAGAAACAGGAAGAGATGAAGAGAAGGAAAAACAAAAAGGGACAGAGAGAAACAATGAAAAGGTAAAGAAACAACAGTAATAAACAAAACAGAACAAAAAGACAATGAAAAGAAAAACAATGGCAAAAGAAACAAAAATAAACAAAGAAGCAAAAATTAAAACAATGAAAGAAACAAGAACTTGAAAAAGAAACAATGAAACAGAATAAAAAAAGAAAAAGAAAATAAAATAGGAAAAAACTAACAAAAAAAACCAGTAAACAGAGAGAAAGAAACAAAGAAAAACAAATAGACATTTTAATCACTCTGATTGTATGGAAAATATATGAGGATGTATTTAAAAATTGAAATAGTTGGGGACCAGAAAAGAAAAACAAATCCCTTCTGCGTCCACAAGGGGGCTCTGCAGCAGCGACAGACCTTAAAGACGTGATCAGCCGCCTCCAGCTGCACCTTGTTGTTCTCGTGTAAAGCCACCATGGCCGCCACCAGGAGTCCAGGCTGGGAGACGGCCAGCTGGCCGGCCAACGCCGTGGGAACCACCTGAGGGTGTTTCCCTCCTCTAGCGTGCAGCAGCAACCGCGGCTCCTCGATGAACCCGTACACCAGCAGCATCTGAATGCACAACACAGAGTTCAGCCCGCATATTGTTGCAAGAAAACATGCAACACATCTATCTGAAAATATGGAATTATTAGTTTTTATATCCAGTTGAAATCTGATATCTAAATGTCTGAAGTTACAGCAGATCAAACTTTTCTTGTTTCAGGTCAGAATTACTAAAATTATTTCGGTTTGCTAAATGCCAGAAAATGTGTAAGAACATTTTTTTAAAGATTTTTTTGTAACTTTCTTTGAATTTAAAAGTTTAAAATTTACAAATAAGCTTTTGTAAGCAACCATTACTTATTTTATATTTTAATGAAAAGATCATTTAATTTTGGTTATCTTTTGATTATCGAAAAGAAAGATTATCAACATTATTTGATTTTAATAACCAAATAATGTTGGTAATTTTCACAATTAACAAAATAATCTTTTGATAATCAATCGTTTAAAAATTTATTGATTTATTTATTGTTTTTTTTACAGCTTTTTGAACTTGTAGCATCAGATTAACTTTCATTTACATCCAAGTTTTAAGAAATTGCAAGTTATTATTTAGTGCTAGAAGAAACTCCAGAAAATTTCCAGAGAATAAAGTGAGAAGGAAACAAACCAGCTGCTGCCACCGGCAGCCTCTTGGAAAAAGTCTGGTTGCTTGGCAACAATGATGTTCAACATTCATCAGTTCAAACAAAAGGAACAGGAAGGAGATTTGTTCTGCATCCCAGAGATGAAGACATTTTGGTCCAAAATGTAAAGATTTACTGAAGCACAGAAGGTCATGTGAATTCAATGAAAGTTACACAAAAGTCTAAAAAAACCCTGAAGGTTCTTGCTAAGTTTTCTGACAAAAAAAAAAAAAAAAAAGAAATAATTTTGGTAACGCAAAACAACTTTAAAAAGGAACCGTTTGGTCCGATTCAACTCCAGACGCAGAGAAAAACCACATGTATGAAGTATGACACACCTCAGCGTGTCGCTCCATCAGCTCCGTGTACTGCGCCATGTTGCCCCGGCGGAGCATCATGGTTGCCATGGTGATCGTCAAAGGCACCGACACGCCAGCCGTTTCCTCCAGACGTTGTAAAATCTGCAACGTTGCAGCCGGGTCGACGTTCATCATGCACGGGCTGGCGCACGCGCTGACCAGCATCGAGGGCTCCGATTGGCTGAAAATTCTAGTGACCTCATCTGCGTCTTCCTGGTTTGACACAAAGACAGAAAAACTCAATTTTAAAGGTGACCAATTGTGCTTCTTGAACTGGTTAGGATCAGTCAATGGGCTAAACAAAACATATTTGCACAAAGTCATTCTTATATAATGAGATTTTTGTCAGTTTTACCTTTGAAAAGCAGAAGTGGGGCCTCCTGCACAACCAATAAGAATGCAGTAAGTGGTTTCTGGATGGTAGGTCAACAGCAAAATTCTTGTATTATCCAGCAGCCATTGTACAGAGCATATAGCGGTAAAACTAGCAGACCAAACGGGCTAAAACTGTGCTTTGGTTGTCGCTAGCTGATGGGCGGAATTCTGCTGGGGTTGATAGGTAACGGCCTGGGCTTCACTGGGTTGCTAGGTAACGGCCTGGGCTTCACTGGGTTTTTGAAACAGCTCATTTTCCAGACACTAAAAACATTAACTTTATAATGGATAACTTTGTTTACACTTGGGTTGTTTTTAGTAGCAGTTGAGACCCAAATGAAAGTACAAAATATGAATTTTGAATAACAGATCCCCTTTAAAAAAGAAATAATTCAAACATTGAAATGACAGACACATTAATAGATGTAATGTTTGTCATTAAAATTTATGTTTTCATACCTGACTGAGGCTCTGGTCCATTTCCTCTAACAGGTAATTCTTCAGATAAAACAGGAAACCGGGTCCGTAGGAGTGAGGGCTTCCTGGGAGTGGACGGTTTCTGGACATGACCTCGGTGACCGACAGACCGGACATCCTGTAGTACGGCAAAGCCAGGTGACAATCCTTCTGACTGCCCCTAACAGGACACAAAACAAGAGCTGGGATTTATTATTTACATTTTAAAATAAACTGACAAGATGGAGCAAAAACAAAGTTCAGGAGAAATGTACATCTGTAGCTGTGACTAAATTGGTATAGCACTTCAGCATTAGCTCCCACTAATTACTTTGTTGGTGTAGCACCTTCGTGTTAGCAAAGCTAATGCCATAGCGCTTCAGGGTTAGCTCAGCAAAATTTGTAGCTAGTGGTGCCCACCACTGATTAACATGAAACCCAAGTTGCAAATAATGTGCAGTTTAATTGATGTGCTGATTGACAACTGATGTAATCCATCAAAATATAGAATGACAAGTTATTTTAAAAGACATGTTGAACATTTTTAATCAGTCTAAGTTTAGAGCTCTACTACCTGCTGAAACTGTCTCCAAGCTGGGCGCAGTTCTGTCTGAACGCCTCCTCCAGCTCCTCCCTGTACGTCTGGGCGGCCATCTTTCTGACGCCTTCGCTGGCCTGCCGCTGCTCTGACGTCTCCAGCAGGGAGGAGCGGAGGAGGAGGTGGGCTTCGCTGAGGAGGTGACGAAGACTCAAGCCCTGTGGATTCGTCTCTGCGTAGCGCTGGCTGTACTCAACCTGGCACACATAAACAAGGCAATCCTAAAAACTCAAAATGACCCCAACACATAAATACCTGTGCAGTGATTAAAGTTTCTTCTGAGAGAACAGCTGATTCTCAGAACATGCTATTATATGTGTAAATATTTATTCATTTTAGGGCTGGGCAATATATCAATAATATATATTGTGATAGATACGCACTGCATTCTGGGGGATGTAGGCAGAGGAAAGGCTTTAGCTGCTCAATCTCTCACGGCTAGCTAAGCTAGGTTGGTGGAATCTCTCCCATTTTGGTTACCTAGTAACAACTCGGTGAGTAACTTTTGGTTACCTAGCAACAACTCGGTGAGTAAATTTTGGTTACCTAGCAACAACTCGGTGAGTAAATTTTGGTTACCTAGCAACAACTCGGTGAGTAACTTGCGCAGGAGCAGGTTAAAGTTTCTCCACTGCGCCTCATAACGCTTTAAAAATTAAAAACAATGGGATGGAGTGAAAACTGTGGATAAAACAGGAAAGGTCATGTTCAGGTCAGTTTGGTAATATTTTAGATATTTAAAACAAACTAGTCAATAATTGTAGATTATTGATTGATATGAAATGCTTACATTGTGATCCATTTTCTGCCATATTGTCCAGCCCTAATTTATTTATTTGCTGACATGAATTTTTACGCAATTTGTTCGAAAAGGAGCTTAACCTCATATTCTAATATACAGAAACTCTTCTGTTTCTTAAATTATTATAATACTGTGAATTCTAATCATATTTATGATGGTTATTTCAGAGAGTTTTGTTGTTACCATCTCCTGATACAGCGTGATGGGAGGTACGGTGTCGACAACATACAGATTCCACCCGTGTCCAACAGGACTGGTTTCTTTGGGGGATGAGATGGCCCACCTCCTGCTCCTGAGGTCAAAAACAGGAAACAAAGGTCAAAAACATAGAACACCATGAAAATCTGGAAAATCCTCCGCTTGTTATCCTTCCATCTAATCCCAAACATTTCCAAAGAAGTGTTTCATCTCCATATTTATCCACTTGGAAACTGTCTGCAAGCTGTTTAGTGTTCATTTAAATAAAAACTAAGTATTACAACTGATGGGAAAAGCAGAATCATTTCTTTAGTTTGTAAAATGATGCATAACAGATAACCAAAGCTTATGGATCTGCACCATGCAAACTCTGAAACTGACCCCCCCTTTTTTTTTTAATTAAACAAGACATCAGAAAAAAAAGAAAGAGATAATCTGCTTTGCAATCGAACAATTTGAATCGTGCACTTGGGGGAAAAAAAGTCTAAATAAGTTTGGAAAAAACTCAGTTAAAATTTCCCAAAAACGTCACAACACACCCCACTTTATTGTTCCATAAATGAATAAAACTCAATGGGTTTCACTTTGCTGTACACCTAGCAGTAAAACAAACTAAAATTATCTCTGTTGGCAGAAGAAATAAACACTACAGACATAATTAATGTAGAAATAACATGGCAAACTTCATCTGCAGCTTATGTAAAGTAATAATTATGTTGCATCAAACGAATAATAATTTGAACATTTGAATTTAGGCAGGCAGTTTTTCCTTTTAGTTGCACTGTAGCAACAGTGCAACTAAAAATAAAAATGTAAAATGCATAAATATTTGGCAGTCTTAAATGTACTTATTGTTTTACTATTAATCCCTCCTCTGACTTGTTTTATGCATTAACTGGTTGTAATTTATACTTAAATAATAAAAGTAAATGATTAATAAATTAAGCTGAAGAGAAACTTTTCCAGCATTTCACAACCTCTTAAAAAAAGAAAGGAAAAAACTACTTTAAAAACATCAACAAACTGATTAACATTTTCCATAAAACCTTTGTGCAAAATTGCCAAAACTTGGGTAAATTCTCCTTTTTTAAAAAAGCAAATAAGAGTACAAGTCCCATTGTGGAAATTAAAGTTTTCATTAAACATCTCGTTTTATATGAGACATGCATGAAAAACTAAAACGAGAAGAAAGTGTTCACCGTTATTGTGATTCACAACTAACACTTTCAGTAAGAATCTCTCTGAATCCATGCAATTAAAAGCAACAGGAGAGCAACAGAGCAGTTAGTTTACAGTTAGTCAGCATGTTAACATGACGTAGCAGAGCATCTGTTCTATAGAGGATCTGTGTATTGATCCAAAAACTGCATTTGGTCAGATATGTGAAGCAGGGGTGTCCAAACTTTTTATCAAAATCAAGTCAAATGTTTTCATGGTGGAAGAAAATGAAAAAAATAATATTTTTTTAAAATTTGTTTTATTCTAAATTTAAAAAGGATTTTTGATGATTCTTGTTTTTCATGAGGTCTTGTATCATAAAAGCATCTAGTTTTCAAATTGTTTTGAACTCAACTGAACAAATTTATTCTGTTATAAACAGGATTTGGGTCACTTTCTTTCAAAACACCTGTAACATTTAAAGGACTTTAATAACTCAAAGGTTGATGCAGATAAAGGAGGCTCTGGTTATTATAAACGCTTGGTTATAAAAAGATGAATACTTTCTGTCGTTCTTAACATTTTCCATTGTAAGAAAAATGTTTGTATTTTAAATTTAACCCTGATTACAAATAAAAAATCTCCATCTGCAACAAGCTGCACTGGATGGGCCACAAACTCTGTCCAGAGGCCACAAAAGGCCCCTGAGCCTCACATTGGACACCCCGAGTTAAAAAAAAACCCATGAAGGTTGTTGCTCTGATTTATTGTTTATTTTTGAAAAAAATAGATTTTAAAAGAAATTTAGATACATTTTAAAATAATATATTAATATGAACTTTTAATTTTATTTTATTTAATTGGTAAATTAAAAGACCTCTAAAAATTCTGGTTAAATTAAGTCTTATTTTAGTTCACACTTTGACTCTATGACATTATTAGTTTGCTCACTCTGGGTGCTGTTAGGCGAGTTAACGGCAGCTAAACTAGGTTTAATCTCTAAACGGGTCTGGTTGTCTCTTTCAGGCCAAGCTGCAGCATCGCACACAAATGTAAACGTATATTTAAACTTTAATAATTAATGCACCAATAAAGAAACTGAACCAATAAAGACCAGAAGCAAAGATTTTTATATGTATATTAAATCTCACAGAAAAAAAAAATGAATGTTGTCGCTTAGAAAATAGGATAAGTAGCTGCTTTTCCATTAATTACAGAATTGCGCAAATTTAAATTCCAAAAATAAATTTGTTTATAGGAAACAAGAATTTAGAAAAAAACTCAAATTTTTTTGACATGGTTTATTGATGATTAACCAGTATCAAATTTAGTTTCACAAAGCTGCAATGAAAACGTTTTTTCGCATCACAAGAGTCACATGATCAATAGCTGGATGTTACTACTGGAAGAAACGACAAAGACAGGAAGTAGAAGGAAGATGGAGGTTTGTGTTTCAGACAATGTGCGCAGTGTTGACAGCATCACACCGTTCATACACTGCAAAAACTGAAATCTTAGTAAGATTAAATATTTTAAATTAAGGAGATTTATGCTTGTTTTCTTTCTGACAAGATAATTTTTCTCAACAAAAGGTTTTTATGTTAGAATATTTTCTTATTTTAATTTTTTTTGTACTTAATTAAGATATAAAACCTTGATACTAAGAAAATGTTACTTATGAATAAATATATGCTAGAAACTAGAATATTAATATTTACAAAGCAAACTTCGAGCTCGTTCACAAGTGATTTTAAGTAAATTTCTTATGATTTCTCGATATTGAATTTTTTTTTTACATTATCGACAAAGATTTCTGCACATGGAAACGCAGCTACTGTCTCAACATCACCAGAAAACAAACCCTGTAATCGAGAGAAAACAGAAATGGCCGTTCCCCAATTTCTCTTAAAAACAAACAGATTTCTTTAAAAACAACAACTGGTGTAAAGATGAGATTTTACGTATTTTTGCAAAGCAGCTTGACCTGAAAATGACAACCAACTCTCCGGTGGGTCGGGCTGGTTGGGTTGGGGTTTGTCTTACAGGAAGGGGCGTGACAGGAAGTTCTCCAGAGCTGGTGTGGTTGCGGGATCGATTCCCACCGCAAGGAAAATACCAGTCAGCATGTTGTGCTCTTTCAAATCGCTAAAATCACAACACATACGTACAATAAAAAGATTTACAAATGCCTGTGGGGACTACTACTGTTTATAATGTTGAGTAACAAACAATTTAATGAGATATTTGATTATAAAAATGGAATATACTAAATGATACCAAACCCCGACGTGTGTCGGTTTGGATGCAGCATGCGTGAAACCTACAGGCCCCGGCGCTGTGTGTGGCGTTCCGTTTCCTCTGGTGCTTCTGTGTCAGCAGTGGAGAGGAGGACAACATGGCGGCCGTAGACACACAGCGATCGCAGACCAATAAATAACTGCATTCTGAGCGCACACACCTCCAGGCTGCACGGTGGGCAAGCCTGTAAAACACAAACATGAGTTCCTCTCACAGATGCTCACGATGTCCTCCAGAAGACATTAAGATCACAAAAGAGACATTTAAGCAGAGGAGGGAACACATCTGTTAATCTGCTGGTAGTTGTGCTAATTTTTCACTTAGCACTTTTGCTAACATAAAAACAGTTTTGCGCACTTCGCTTACTCTTTTTCGTCACTTTAAAGCACAGATTTACTTGTTCAACAATCAAATCGAAGTTAGCGATTTAGCATTAGCTTCCACTAAATACCTTGTTGATGAATCGTTTTTAGCCACTAGTCATAATTTTTATGACTAGTGGCTTAAAGTTAGCACAACTAACCTTGTAGTTAGCAGCACCCAACGGTTAATTTAAGTAAAAAATGTAATTCACATGGAAAACAACCCGGTATTGTTTAAAATAAAATTTGACTTCTGTGTTTGACATCATGTAATTTGAATAGAAGTTATCGCTTTAGCATTAGCTTCTGCTAAATACTGTATTGGTGAATTGCTTTAGTGCTAGCAGAACTAAGCTTTTAGTTAGCGGTGCTTCCTACTGCATTTACATAAGGGAGTTGAACAACTAGAGGGTGTTAAATGAGATACAAATGGATAAATATCATGTCACCAACATGCTGATAACTTGCAAAGAGAAGTCTTTAAAATTACAATAAATAAACAGATAGGGATGAAACTATGAGGAATCCCAAAGGTTAAAAAAACATTTAGATAAGAGTGAATATTTTACAGAAAACCTTCAAGTAAAAGAGCCAAACACAAAGCCAGAAATACAAGCAGATGTCTGCAGTAAGCCTACAAAATAAAATACCGGAAAAATTTAAAGACTGCACTTGTACTGTCACAAAAACTGATGCAAATTCACAAATGCTTGGATTTGAAACCAGATTTATACATACACCTACATGAGTCAGCAAACCAGCCCATCAGAAGCCTGAAGATCTGCAACATCACAATCTTGGCTTTCATGAATTATTTAAATGGATAAGAACAATAATGTTTATCAAAATGTAGAAAAAAAAAGAAAAAATTTTTACATCTTGTTTAGCAAACAAAAAAATATTTTAGCTATCTGAACAGAGTTTTAGTCCAATTTAATGTCAGAAAATGTATACAGTGCATGCAAACATTTGGTGTAAAATTTAAAAGAGACCAAAACAACCAAAATTGTATAATCATCATTTATTGTCCTAAATAAGGTAAATAAATGGAGTCAAACCTTCATGGTGGTGTCAATGTAGGGGTCTTCAACCCTGGCTACTAGTGCGGCACAACGCACCGTAAACGACTGCAGCGCATTCCTGCAACCATAAAATAATGGTGAAATAAGTAAAATGTTTGTATTTCATGTTGAAAATTCAGGGCCTGAAACGCACCTGGTTATGACGTGCAACAGGTGATCTGTAAGCACCGCCTGCAGCACCTTCTCTGGATACTGATAGGTGGAGAGGAGCTCAACCCCGCCCCTCAGACTGTAGAGGTATCCCGCCGTGGGAAGAGAGAAGAAGCAGAACATACAGGCCGGGTCGTCCACAGACTGCTTTTCTGGAGACAGAGAAATTATTTCAAAATTAATCCGTTTTCAAAAGCCTCTGTAACAGATCCTGTGTGGCTCTTTTTAATTTTTTTAAATTACTTTTTAAAATTGATTTAAATTGATTAAAAATGTTGATTCTGTGCCAATACAGAGATTTCCCACACTCCCTGAAGGCAGCGTAAAGGTGGTGAAATTCTGTTAAGCTAGCGCTACAAGTCTGCAGTAGTTGTGACTTCAGGTGACATATGGGAGCTTAATCATTCAGGATTTCAATCAGTTTCCATGGTAACTGCTTTCCTTATCAGGTCTCTGTATTCCTATCGGCTGCAAGACTTCGCATCAGTGCAATTTGTGCCGTTGCACATAATAAGAAACAAGCAAACATTTTATGTCAGAGTTTCCACAGAAGGTTCTGGTGCCGCTAAGGGTAAAATCCAACTGGTTCTGATCTGGTTCATGGACTTTGGGTATGGAGAAATTTTCCAACCAGCAGGAAAAAAAAAAGAAATAAAAATTTTAAAAATCTGAGTAAAAGTGAGAAAAATGAAACAGAGAATCCGCTGAGAGTTTAAATTAATAATCATATTTGTTAATGTGTGTCAGGCCCGCTGTGTTAACCTTCAACCCCAGATAATACAAAGGACGTTCTGCTGCAGGCTAAAGGGTTAACCTTTGAGTGAGTTTTAATTAAGTGGCTCAAATTCAACATATTTAAAGGTATTAATGCTTGAATATTAATTAGGTGTTCACCGATTGAAGTTTTCTGGCTGATCGCAGATTCCTGATCTTTAAAAAGTCTGACCTGCTGATTCTGATTCTTTTTGTTTGAAATGTCGCCAAATATAGCAAGAAAGAAAATCTGGAACAAACGTCCGGAAAATTGTAAAACAGCCGAAACCCTGAGTTCCTTTAAATCTAGGTTAAAAACTAAAAATGCTGAAATGTGCCGTAAAATTTGAAAAGTGGTGACTATTAACTGGACAGGCATAGACATGACCTGGTGGGCGGGGCTATCAGTCAAACCAGAAGAGGACAGCGGCTGATTTTTTGACCTTAGCTGAGGTAGATCAGCAATCAGTATCAGCTGATCACTCATCTCCCAAAATTAATGAAATCGATGCACCCCTAATTTGAATGCTTATGTTAAATGCCTGGTTAGGCTGAGCAGGAAGTTTTTAAAATGGGGCTGTCATGGCGCTGGTACTTACTGGTGAACATGGGGTGGAGCTGCAGCGAGTGGAGCTGAATCTCCTCCACACTGCAGCCTTGGAAGAACTCTGGAGTAAAACGCCTGCAGAAGCAAAACGTTCAGGTCACAATCCTGAAACATCATCACAATGATGTTCACACAACAGGAAAGCACCTGAACAGAAGGTAGGAGAGCGTGTAGCGCCTCCGGTCCTCCAGTCCGGTTTGCTCCACGCTGACGGGGACGTCGCAGGCTCCGGCTCGGTCCCCCAGCAGCTCCTGGTGCTTCGGAACCAGCAGGAAGTCGCTCTGCTCTTCTGGATAATCCTCTAAACACGCAAACACAGAATCCATCAGGGCTGGAAGAAACGTACCACCAAATAAGAATCTCATATCGATTAGTTATCGATTAGTTATCTTAAATATCTGCCAAACTGGCGACCTGACCATTCCTCTTTTCTTATTCTCCATTTAGACTCCAGCAAAGCATCTAGAAATGAAACGCTGTTGATGTGAGGTTTGTTTTTACCACTTTTAAAGGAATCTGATAGCTCCTCTACGCCTGTGGGCTCGGCCGTTGCTTCCAGTTTCAGAACCAGAACTTCCAGCTCGGCCTGGACTGCCACATAACCTCCACACAGCGCCACCTAAAGGGGAAAGCAAACAAAGCTTTAATATTGTCAATGTTTGCAACAATAAAGCAAAACAAACTGAGTCAAAAGAGGCATGTAAGTATTTAGATGCTAATTTTGTGCATAGTTTAAAATAAATGAGCGCACTTAATTATAGTAAAAAACTTGAGGAGTTTTAGTCTCATGAAATTTAGCAGATACCATAAATATGTCTGTAACTTTCTGTAAATTAAAGGATTTATTAAAAAAAGGCTTAATAATCTGTGATGGTTCTCTATTAAAGCATTTATAATTTTGTCTCTTAAGAAACTCATAATAAAAACATTGGTAAAACACACTTAATTTTACTTTTACTATAAGATATTTCTTAAATTTATTAAAGCATGATTAACATATAATAATTTAGAATTTGTAAAGCTTTTTTTGTGTTCAAATAATGCAGACAAATAAAATTATTTAAAATTTTAGAACAATAAAGTTCCCAAATGCTAATCCACTATTAGACAAAATAAATAAATCTTCTATTTCCCCAAAAAGCATTTTTATTCTTAATCTCAGATTTAAAAATGTGGTTCCTTTAGTTTATGTATAATACGTGACAATATTTTATGTAGTACCCAAACAGAAATAATATAAATATCTATTTACTGAAATATGTAATTTATAAAAATATACATTAAAATACATATTAAAAACTGAGTAAAACTGAGCAACAACTCAAAACTATTAAAACTGGAATATGAAATGTATATTAGAAAACAGAAATCATGAAAAAGAGAGTTAAAGTACCTGCTTAGGAGTAATTTTGGAGAGATGCAGGATGACTGATCGTTCAAAGTCCAAGACAGAAAGTTCCTGGTTTTGACTAGAAGTTCGACCTGTAAGCACAGCGTATAAAAGTTAATAAATAAAACAAAAAAAATCAGCTGAGCCACAGCAGGAAACAGACAAAATGGAAAAGCTGAAGTTTTACTTGTTTATTTATATTCATTTCTTCACAAAGTCTTAAAGAGCTCAAGCTTTAAACATGTTTGACAATCGTTTAATTTCTTGATCCATATATGAATTTATAACGACTGATGAAGTAAGACGTGCTCTTTCGTGTGTTCAGGTTTTGAAATGTATAAAACAAAACGTTAAATTACCTGGACTCTGACTGCGGCTCTGCTCTGAGTTGGACCAGGAGCTCTGGAGGTTCTGCTGGGATTAACAGACTGAATGTTTAAAATTATCCCAAAATAAAGTTATTCAATAAATCTGTTTCAGCCAAGGAACAAGTTAAACAGGAATCCTGAAAGACAAAAAACATCTGACAAACATTGGACTCAAATGAACTTATGCAAGTATGGAGACATAAAACACGGGTGTCCAAAGTGTGGCACAGGGGCCATTTGTGGCCCTTGGAACTGTTTTATGGTACAAATTTGACCCTCTAGTGGGCACTTTGTAGTTCTTTAGTGTGAAAATTTAAATTACTAATTTAATTCTAGCTTTTCTTTAATGGAAAATGTGAGGCACAAAGTATTTTATGAGAAGGCCTAAAAGCATTCAGTGAATTTTTACTCAAAAAGACCAGAGCACATAAATTCTTCAGTTAAACTCGGTTAATAGCACAGCTGTTTTTTTGAAGAAAGTTTCTATTTTGTTGCTGGGAATAGATTAAAAGATTTTCTACACCAAATAAATTACCCAAAACTGTCCGTCTTTTATTAAGAGAAAGAATTGCCACTTTGTTTCATTAAAATATTGCATGTTTAATTTATTGCTAAGCTGCGGGAAAGGATTAGGGTTACTGGGGAGAAAAAATTCTGATTTTAAAGTCAAAATTTCGAGAAAAGTTCAAATTCAGAGATTAAAGTTAGAATTCAGAGAAAAGTTGGAATTCCATGGAATAAAAAGTCACAAATCTGAGAAAAAAATAGAATTCTCAGAAGAAAAAAATTATTCAGAGAAGGAAAGAATTCCGAGATTAAATTCAGAATTCTGAAAAAAAAAAAGTATAATTTTCTCAATGTTTCTGTCAGTGGCTCTAATCCTTTTCTGTACTGAGCAAATTCAATAAAAAGAAAGGAGAAAAAAAAGAAAATAATTTTGAGTTTTAAGTTGTCAAAACAGTAAGGAGTATTTTCCACATGTGGCTACACATCTGGACCCCACTGACCTAAACACACCATCCAACTGCAGTCAGGATTGTTACCAGATTCTGCTGGGTATGTCTCCTCAAAGCGAAAAGAACCAGCGTGTTCTCGCAGCCCACCAGGAGGTCTCCAGTCAGCGCGCAGCATGCCAGGGACATGGGATGCTCCGATAGCGGGATCTCAATGATCTCCATCTGCACTCCGCCCCAGACAGACGCGCCGCGAAGCAAGTGGCCCAATAAACGCACCCCAACACGGGACTTCTCCTCCGCCTGAACAGAAAGCAACAACCGGCTCACCAAAACAGGCTGAGCATCTCTTACAGAAGCCAAAAGAGAGATGACTGTCAGCACCTGAATGCACCACGTGGCATTAAACAACAAGCACCTGAATGCACCACATGGCATTAAACAACATGTTATGTTTGTGTATTTTCTTTGTCTTTTTTATATTGCTTGGCAATTCTTTTTCTGAATGCACCACGGTGTATTTCTAATAACTGTTCATTCCCCAGTTCGGTTTATACCAAAAAGGTAAAACTTATGTTCAAATATTAACTATTTAAGGAAAAAATAAGCAGCATACCTGGTGCCGCCAGTTTGTGTAAACCCTCAGATAGGTGGCGCTGTTTTTTTCCTCTATGGTTACCAAGTAGTCTCCTGAAAGACGCAATCAGAGGCATTATGATTAATAACGCTGTCATTTGGCATTTTCCAACCAACTGCTTTGCAAAACACTGGGGGGAAAAAAAGAAAGATGGCTGCCTAAAGAAGGAATGTAGCGGTTCTACGATGTCTTCAAAAAGCATTTATACACCTTTATCATCTCCATGCATTCTCACTTTAACACCTCAAGCTTAAATACATTAAACAAAATAAAATAATAATAATCTTGCTGTTTTCTAAAGGAGTGTGCATAATTTTCTGGGGAACGACAAGCGTTCGTACCGATGGAGCTGTGCTGGATCCTCCTCACGGTGCCCATGCTAGCAAAGCGGCATATGAGAGGGCAGCCCTCCGTTTCCAAACTGTACACCTCCACCTGGGTCCCGTTAAAACACGATATTAACATATTTTACAAATACGTACAGTCAGATAAAGTATCGCTCTCGAGAGTAGCTAGGTAGCTAGCTAGCAACGACGCGCTAGCTAGCATTAGCTAGCTAGCGCGTCGTTGCTAGCTACTAAGAGCATCACTCTCTAGCTAGCTAGCTGGTTACTTAGCTAGCTAAGTAAACTTTATTAATCCCGCCATGGGGGAAATTACTGTATCAGAACTACGACAGTACACTCGGGTGGAGTAAAGTTCAGCCAAACAGCAAAACATTTTCACAATAATCTCAGAAATATTCTAGAAAAATAACATTTCTGAGTTCCAAAAGTAAAACAGGATTTGCAGGAAAAACTCAGAAAGTTTGACTTCTCAAACTCAGAAATGTTTTGTTTTTTTCTAGAAAAATTTCTAAGATTAATCTAAAAATGTACTCCTTTTTTTTCTGTCTACAATGGCCCAAATACTCCATCATACTCAGCAAATTACCATTTACAATAACTCACAAAAAAACATAAAATGTAAAAATAACTAAAACCTATACACCACATATACATTTTAAAAAAAGAACTTGTGATATTGCACCTAATAAAATGTTTATAAATTTATTCAACTATGCTTGAATGAATATATCTGCAATAAACAGAATGTTTTGTCTTTATTTCAACACTTTGTCACAAATACAACAGGATAAAAATGAGGAATACTTTAATTGTACCTTGCATCCTCCTGTTGTCACAACAAACAGAGCTCCGCCTCCACAGCACACGAGTCCAGGTTCCTGTTCCACCTGAGCAACATGTTGAAGAGCTGTTGTTTTTTTTGTTTGTTTTTGTTATTTAATCTGGCTCAGCATCAGTTCATTTACCTGTACAATCTGCTGTGAAGTGAAAGGATGGCAGTTGTAGACATGCACCATGTTTGCTTCTAGTTTGAAGATGTAAATTTAAATACAAACTGCTGTTCTTTCCACTCCGTTCGGTTAAATTACTCTTCTGCAGACTTCATCCATTGGAATATTGCTGGAAAATAACAAGCAATAGGAAAATCTCGTCATATTTACTAATCAGATTCAGAACTGCCATATACATACTGAAGAAACTAGACAGCAAAAATGCTTTTTTCAATGTTGCAATTCTGAAATATTCAATACAATAAAAGTATCAAAAGTAAGAACTAAAATATTTGCAGACATTAACCACATCAGCATTCACTCTGATGCGTTGTTTTGAGCTAAGAAAAAGAAAATCAGACAGAGGTTAGGTTGTTATGCTGCATAAATCATTTTCTCTTGGAGGTACCACCTCTTTTGGTTATAAAGAAATGTTAAAATCAGAAAAAAAAATCTATAATAATTTACATAATATGACAAAGCTTCTAAAATAATAAAAAAATAAACACAATCAATGTTTCACTACACAGAAATTGTACATAAAGAAATATTTTTATAATGTACAATGTTTTAAGGTTTTAGAACTGAACTTAATTTAGATGTAAAAATAACAAAAAAGGACTAAAATGACAATCCTGTAGTTTCCTAAATAGAACAGAACTGTACAACTCTGAAATTGTGTTTTCAGTTTGTATTTATGATTTTGAACGAGGAAAATTAAATGCAAAAATAGGAAGAAAACTCCAAGTTCCCAAGTTATAAAAACATAATCTGTGATCTGAGCTTATATTACTATAATAAAAAACTAAATCCTCCATATAATTTACATCAATATAGAATAAATGTAGTCCAAACTTTTCATCATCATCATTATTATTATTATTATTGCCAATATCGAAACTAAACGAACCCTGAAGAGTTTCTGGGCGTTAAAACTAAAACCTTACTGGCTGCAGAAGCTGATCGTTGTCTCTTCCCGCACTAATCGATATCACATGCTGAGGTCTTGTGAGCAGCAGCTCTGGTTCTTTAAAATAAACCCAAACTATTAGTTACATCACCACTTTAGTCCCATTCCGGTGTTAAACAACCTTTTACACACAATAAAAGTCGTAGTAGCAAACTAAAGTACTGACATTATTGTTATGAGCTTCGCTTTTTCTTTCTTCCTCATTGAGCGACTGATGCAGTTTATTGATTTCATGCGAAACAGGAAGAGAGCTGTCCATAACAACGAAGAGCCCGCCCTCTCTTGATTCTGATTGGCTCTTCAGGCTGACCGCTTCCTTTGATTGGTTACACAACGAGCAGGTGATCAGCCTCGAAAGTTTCTTTTTTTTTTTTTTTTTTTTTTAACTCTTTAACGACCAACGTAACTGTTGTGTTATTTGGTGGAAGAATTCACTTCAAAACTTTGACGTTGAAAAACATTTGATTTGTTTTGGCCTGGTTTTATTATTTTCTAATTATCACTTTGCAATATCTTTAGTTTAGTGTTTAAAAGTTTTGTGTCTGATTACATAATTTAAAAATGATAAAATACGGACTCAACAGTTATTCGTTGTATTTTGCTATTTTACAGGCATGTTGGATTTTTTTAATGTTTTTTTTTAAAAATTATTTTATACAATCATGTTGAAGTAGGATAAGTCTTCTGTCAGACTTGTTGATTTTTTAACAAATAAAACTAACAGGTGACTTAAGAAGAGAAATGAAACCAGTAATTTGGGGAATTGTTCTAACTTTAAATACCACAAGGGGGCATCAGTGGAGAAAAAAGCCTTACTGACATGCATCCTGCAAGATGTGGACTTGTGTGCAAATGAAAATGAATATGTTTTACTTTTGCGTGTAAATTACTTGCATGGCTCAATAATCTGATTGCAGGAGATTTATTTTGTAGCTTTTCTAGGGAATGAAATTAATTTGATCAATGTAGATACATGTGAAAGCAACCTTTGGCTGTATGTTCAGTGTGCAATTTTACTTATTTTGATTTAAAGTCAAGAAACTCTAATTTGTTGTGAACTGGATTGTTTTTGTCTCTTCAGCTGCAGGAAAAATAGCAATGCATTTGTAAACCATAATTTAATTAAGTCCATTTGGAGTTAAAAGATTCACTGTCAGGATGGAACATCTGCATTTCTTTAACAATATACTTTGTTTTTCTTAGATTTAAAAACACAGAATACTACAATTTGTTGCTACTGTTGCAAACAAGCACAATTACCAAACGTTTACGATTGAAATAATTTGCTTTAATTGCAATATCAAACTGGCTATGTATGAATTTATGAGACTCCTCAGCGCCCCCTGCTGGACTTGAACCACCAATAGACTAGATTTACATGAAGCCTATTTGCATGAGAGTAAATATTGAAAGAGAGAATTTTTTGTTTTTAAAAAAATACTGGGCTCATTAGGAGAATTTGAGGTTAATTAAAATCTAACAGATGGCAGTAGCGCAACAATAATGGATGCAAGCTGCCATTAATATCTAAAGAAGAAGAAGAGAGTAATTGTTGCAAGCCTGGCCATCGCCTCCTTGTGCAAAAAAGGAAAACTATCTTATTTAGTACAAA
The DNA here is from genome assembly GCA_903067055.1 of Poeciliopsis paucimaculata. NCBI lineage: Eukaryota > Metazoa > Chordata > Actinopteri > Cyprinodontiformes > Poeciliidae > Poeciliopsis > Poeciliopsis paucimaculata. The sequence goes on along the minus strand of CAEGAD010066053.1, from coordinate 1,847 downwards.
GCACCTTTTAGTTTCAAATTTCTGAGCTAAATATTTGACTAATGTGCAAATTCACTGAGGAAATATATTCAGATCAGTGAAATATTTAGCTTAGCTCAGATAGTTAGCTTTATTTAATTAACTAAATAGCTTGGTAACTAAATATGTAGTTTGATAGCTAAATATTTAATATAGAGCTCACTAACTAAATATTTAGTTAGTGAGCTATTTAGTAAAATAACTTGACAACTAAATATTTAGTTAGCTAACGAGCTAACTATATATTAGGTTAGCTAATGAGCTAACTATTTAGTGAAATAACTTGATGACTAAATATTTAGCTTGAAACTGTATCACATAATAAATACATAACTTTGAAAAAGGAAGCATTTTTCCCCCTCTTATGAAATGCTAAAAATAACTCAAATTATTGTTGTTATTTTCTGACTGACTTTACAAACTGCCCTCATGCTCGCCCCTCCCCTCAGGCATCATAAGGTGACCCCAGCCAAACGCTCTGCAGCTTCTTTTATTGGTCTGCGCAGGCATGCAGGCAGGTTTGATGTGGGGAAACATTTATCTCCGTGCATGAGGGCAGAAACTCCCTCCTGATTGTGACAGGCCGGTTCGGGTTTTGCTTCTCCCTGCAGGCTTCATCTGGGTGTCGACAGTAACTCATCCTGTTAGTCCGCTGACTGAACTTTGCAGTTGCAGTGCAGGATCCAAACCTGCAGCTCCTGCAGGTCTGCAAACCGCTATCAGCTCTCAAGGTAAGACACACTTTCATTCTGCATATGCATGGAATTTTAACAAAAAAATATTGTATTTCCTGCGTGGGGTGTTAAACTGGCACCTGAAGCTGTTTAGTTTTAAAGATAGGGATTTTAGTCTAAAGCAACGTAGCTTTGACTTACTGTACTGACAACTTCCTGAAAAATGATTAGAAATTCAAATATTAATAAATGTTTCACTTAAACTAATTTGATTTCGACCACTGTTTATTCAGTAGACATTAAAATATGCACCAATCAATACTAATAATTTAAAGTTTCTTTGCGGTTTGAGAGGTGATAGAAATGAAAAATTATCCCAGTTATTTTTAATTCTGTTTGCAATTCTTCCTAAAGTACCATATATTTATGAAACATTAAACTAAACATGATGTTGTTTAAATAGCACTAAAGAGTGTAAGTTTTTGCTTTTGTTGCATTTAATGACTGGAGAGAAATACAGATTTTCCTGTATTTGACATCCAACTCATTGATCAAAACCAATCAATAGGGAAAAACAATCTGATTCCGATCTTTGCCTAATTGGCTGTGCATCTTTAGCATCTAATCAATGCTGCTGTGGTTGTTTGCCAAGTTTCAGTGCTTATGTTTCTCTTACTTTTCTCTCACTTCATTCTCTTCTGGATGATTTATTTGGTCAGATCTCAGTTTAGATTGCTTTCATTCATGCATAAAAAATAAATTGCTCTGTCATTGTCCAGATTGCTGAGAAAAATGGGAGCAACAGCATATTGTTGTTGGATTTTTACTCTTGCATAAATAATGATTTTGAAGAAAAAGTACAGAAGATTTAAAGGAATAAGTTTGCAGTCGATTTCAAACAATTACCGTATTTTCCGGACTATAAGTCACATTTTTCGGGAAAATGTATTTGATAAAATCCAACACCAAGAACAGACATGTCATCTTGAAAGGCAATAAAAATAGAATAGAGGCAACAACAGGCTGAATAATTGTACGATATGCTAACGTTACATAACAAACAACGAACTGAGAATTAATATTAAGAGTTATTCAGATAACTATAGCATAAATAACATGCTAACAAGTTTACCAAACCATCCGTGTCGCTCCAAA
>CAEGAD010066052.1:0-71955 GCA_903067055.1 Poeciliopsis paucimaculata | reverse complement strand
ACAACAAAATCACACAAAAATCAATCAGTGTTGCTTCCTAAGTGGACAGTTTGATTTCACAGAAGTTTGATTTACTTGGAGTTATATTGTGTTGTTTAAGTGTTCCCTTATTTTTTTTGAGCAGTGTATATCGTTAAAACAAGAAACTATTTCCTTATGTTGAACTTTGTATCTTGATGACATACTGCTGTTGAATTTATCTTTTATTATTTTCTTGTACCATTCTGGAACAAGAAAATTATATTTTTTTAGCTACTCGTCTTTGTTGGGAATCCTGATTATGTTTAAATCACTTCAAAGACAGAAACTTTATAAAACAAAACTTACAAAGAATAATCTGTTCTGTTGCTATTGCATAAAGAATTGTATGATATGAATGTGTTTAAAAAAAAAAAAAAAAATTATTTTTGTCTTTGGCTTTGAAACCAGCCACTCAGACTTTGGCAATATTTGCCTCTAAGTCAGCAATTTTCAGCCAAGAAAGGCGATCGGTCAATTGCAGGGGCACTTTTCAAGTCATAAACACCAGAACAGGAGTATTTTCAGAGAATAACTCGCCTGAGGAAAGGCAGCTGAACGCTTTCAGGGAGTAATACCTCACTTTGCACCTCATAAAAGCAGAGGAGCTCACCTCAAGTGCTGCTGCTGAAGATTCCCTACAATGATCTCTGGATTTAAAAAGAGGAGTGAAGGCTTTAAAGTGATATGGCACAGCTTCATCTTTACCCTGAAATGCAGCTGATTTAAGAAAACCAAGCCTCCTTCCTAATGGGCTGAACATGCAGCTGCATCTCCCTGCTGGCTCTTGGCGAGTCCCCAGCTGCAGACTTTCTAAAACACTAAAAACTGCATTTTACGCCAGAAAGGCAGCAGTCTGGCACGAATTCTTTGCTGCTGAGTTAAACGAAGTGTGTGCAAGACGTGGCTTTTGTTTTTCCACCCAGTTTGCATGATTTTCTCTGGCAAACTCCATGAATTCATTTCGTAAAGTGAAAATGCAGAAACGGGCCGAACGGAGTACGAGCTCTTCATTCCTGAAGCACTTAGAACGTCAAAGTGTAACTAAACCCAGATAAACCGTCCAAATTGGTCCTGGAGGGAGAAATCTTTATGTTTCTATGTAAATTGTGACATTTTCATGTCAACTCGCTTAAGTCAGCAGTGTTCCTCCTCAAACCGCCTCAGTGCTGTTATCTGACTTCAGCCGCTTTGCTGCAGGACGACACTGAGACTCAGGCAGCTACTGGACTAATTCAAGTAAAATGGCATCATTTCTGTTTCTGCATAAAACAAGGCAACAAACCTCTGACCAATGACACGACACGCCGCGGAGGAGGATGGCTCTGTGAACACAATAGCAGTTTTTGTCACCCGTCAGACCTGACATCAGGACTACAGATGAATTATGTCGGAACCTTAATCCCACATTTATGAGAAAGAGGAAAATTCAGGCATTTTGAAATATTTCTAGGTGTGGTCACACATGGACAGTCATGTTCTGGAAACTAAAGAAATGAGGTAAAACTGTTTTTAAAGTTGCCTATGAAGTACCTGACATGTATTCTGGCTACATGTGCAGGTAGCCTGACTAATAATAACTGTGTTGCTCTAAAACAACAAAGTTATTCAAGTCCTTAAAAACTATGTAAAAGTCCTGCTAAATGAAGATTTCATATTATTGCTAAGTTTATGGTGTTGGATGTAGAAATATTATTTTATTATAATTAAGGTTGAAATGAGGAATATAAGTGAAGCTTTAGGAATAAGTCTTTTCCTGACACATTTTGTTTTGTACGTTATGAAGAAAAGTTTGAGCTGATCATCTCAGTGAAATATGCTGGTCATCCAGCAACACGACGTCCACTGATGCAAACGCTGTAATAACATTTAGATGGATGTCTCTGTCTGCACCTGGGCTGTAAGTCAAAATGCAAAAAGGGAGATGAATTAGAGTTTGCATGATGAGGCCAAAACGTTTTGGCTGCAGCTGTAATTCAGCGTTATAAACGACTGCGAGGCTGAAAGGAATCCTCCCTCTTTCCTGACTTATTTCAGGTCAAACAGGCAGAAAATGTTTTCCTCAGAGAAAACTCGTCCTCCTCTGAACTCTTATCAAAGATCTCTTGTTCACAGCGTCATGTGGTTAAATCGGCTCAGTGTTAATCACAGCTGCATGCATCGAGCTTACAGGCTGTTTTCCGTCTTGATTTGAGGTCCATGTTTGTGGCGGACATGATTCCTCCAAAGTGGAGGAATCATGTCTGTATATAAACAGAGCGAAGCCACGCTGCTCTCTGAACCTGATTAGATCAGCAGAGGATTAATGGAGCGGCGCGGTTCGGTGACACTAAAACAACAGGAACACAAACACTTTGAGCATCTGCTACAACTCCACATGACATCACAACACAGCCAGAAATAACCCAAGTTTTCAACAAGTCAAGGAAACTTTGTCCAGACAAGTTCCCCAGAGATTATCAGCGTAAAAAATGAAAATCAGAAAGTAATCTTGCGTTTCATTTATATTTACTTTGCATTTCTTTTTCTGTTTAATAAATGTGTTTCCATTGGTGGACACATTCTGCTAATAATGGAGTCAATGTTTCGTTTTGCCCTTTTGCTAACTTTGCGACATTTAGCGCTTGTAGCTTCTCCTACATGAACCTTTCCAGATAAATTTGAAAACAAAGGATGTGTCGATGTGTTCTGAGTAACTGATCAAATAATAATAATAAAACAATAACATTACTCAAGTAAAAAGTACAGCGCCGTAGAAATACTCCAAAGTAAATGTAACTAATTTACCCAGGTCTGCCTGTAATCCATGTTGTGTTATTGATGCATTGTGGGTATCAATATTTCTGAATTTAGCATTTTAGCATTAGCTTCTAGTAAATTCTGCAGTGCATTAGAGATCTAGTTTTTATTCGCCCCTGTGTGTTTCTATGATGCAGCTTCATCAGATATATTCATCGTTTTGGTTTTCCTGCTACAGAAGCTTTAATATGTGAGTCAGAGGATCACAAACCGCAGCCAGGACGTTTCCTTCACACCTCTCTGTGTCACTGATGACCAAAACCCAAACCATGAGCTGAAAACAGCCGTTCTGTCAACATGTTCCTCTGCAGATTATGGCTTCCTCACTCCTTGACTGGGAAATGAGCTTGACACAGGGAATTTCTTTCCATTTAAGCCACCTTAATAGTTAATGCTGTTTTGTCTGCCCCTGGGGCCCTCTGAGTGCGCTGTTTCATGAGCTGGCACAGAATCTCATTACCTCTGGAAAAACTTCCCATGTTCATGTAAAACATTGCAACCTGAGCCTGTGAAGGGCTGCTGGGATTGTGGCTGATGTTCTCCTCCTGTGCTGCAAACACGGCGGTGGAAAACAACCCAGCAGGCCGGATCCATGCAAACACTGAGCTCAGGTGGATCTGAGATAAGAGTCATAAAATAGTAACCGTTTCCTGTTTGCAGTGTTGGAATGGAAATACGATGAAAAAGTATTTGTACTTCTTGAACTTTGTCATGTTTTGCCACAGACTAAAGTGTGTTTTGCTGGATTTTTAGGGACGAACCAACACAGAGTCGTGAATAATTAAGAGAGGGCAGCATGACTGCTTTTGATTTCAGCATCCTTTCTGCAGCATCATGTTTCTGCTTCTACCAGCTTTACACAAGTCTGAAATTTTCACCGTTCTTCAAAAGGAAAATGTGAGTCAGGCGTGTTTCCATCTGCTGGTATGGATACATGAAGCCTAATTTCATCAGATGATGACGCTACGGGTGGCTGTAGTAGAAGTTTTCAAATGATCCCATTTCCATCAACATTTCTAATGTGAAAAATGTGCAGAAGAAATGCTGATGGGAACATGACCACAAAAACCCATTAAAAACAGTGAACACAAAAAAAATGAACAAGTTCAAGAGGAATGAATGAATTTAAATCAAAACATTTACAGATTAGTGAAGTAATTTAGTTTAAATCAGTTGTCAGATTCCTCAGGAATCAGCCATTTAAATGTAAAATGTTCATTTGGGTACGTTGGGGTGTGTGTGTGTGTGTGTGTGTGTGTGTGCGTGTGGGCGTGTGTGTGTGTGTGTGTGTGTGTGAGTAGATGTTGTGTATACGTTTATGATCCCATGTGAGTGTGTTTCCAGTTAGCCTGCAGTTTACAGTCAGCTGAACTTTTTTGTCTGCGGCCTCCAGACTGATGAGCCTCTCGTCTAACAGTTGGTGCATCAGACCAGTGACGACCAGTAGAACCAGTTAGATGCTAAAAACCAGTAGCAAGTAACGTAGCGTTTCCTGGATCAGCTCGGGTTCTGTGGGTTTTGCAGACGCCTCCGGAGCCTCCAGAATGAATTTTGCATCTTTTAGGTGACGAAGCTGGTTTTAACTGGGAGCTCTCCCGCTCTCACTGTGTGTTAACTGGGATCGCCTCCAGCACCATGCAAACGCATACAGGATCAGGTTATTGCTAAATAAATGATCTAATGCACAGATGTGTGAAAGCCCACAGTTCACTGACTGATTTACACATATTGGCTTTGAGTAAAGAGCCTGTGATTTACACCGTAAACAAATTAATTTCTTCATCCCAGTCTGAATCCTAATAAAACACAATTTATGCAGCTGAACTAAAAAGTGGATTGAAAAAGTGGTTTGGCTGTTAATTGTTTCCATCTGCAGGTCCAGTTTATGTTATTCCACTCAACACAGATTTAGAACGTCTAACAAGAGAATCGTCTGCTTGAGGCAAACATTCATTCCTGCAGAAAGCCACTGATCCATGAATGTGTGGAGAGTTCGCAGCCACCCATGGAAATCTGTTTCAAACATTTTTATCTTGATTTTGTTGAATTAAAGTTAATCATATTCAGAAATGGTTGTATTTGTTTCAATTGACACAAGTGGAAGCATGTGGGACTGCAGCATAAACAATGTAATTATCTAAATCATCACTGCAGACTGAGAGAAGGTCTAATGTGACTACAGTAAATCCCGTGTCGACAGAATGGAAATTTAATGCATAAAATCTAAAAGATGTAGCACGGCACTTTGCTTGTTCTTAAATTAAACTTTTAATCTGACATTGTTTAGTTTTCAGTCTTGAATAAACCCACAGTGTGGTGAGGAACTCAGGATGTTCCTCCTATCATCACATCTTTTACTTTTCTGGTTCCATAATTCATCAACTTTTCATCTCTGCTGAGAGCCAAGTCCTCTGAGTTTTAGCTATTAGCTGAATCCTTCAGAATCTGTTGTAATCTTCTTCAGTGCAGACAGAGCTTCTGCAGAACTTAGAATGAGCCTTCCATTGAACTTAGCTTAGATTTTTCGGTGTTTATAAGTATTTGTTACGTTTATTACAATTGATTGGTCAAACTGCACAGCCATGCTGGTTTTCAAGATTGCTTTTTTAATAGCAATATATTTGTGAGCTAATAAGAAGAGCAGGTTGGTCAACATGTCCGGTAATGTAAATATTAAAACGTGATGTTTGATTTTCAGTGTATGCAGTCAGTGCCTACCTTGCAGCCTGACTTCACTGCATGGAGGTGAAGCTGAAGCATCATTGGCTTAAAACTGCAGAAACACATTCAGTCGTATTATGAAGGTTTACTTTCCATCCTGTAAACAGAAAATGTCATATTTCTTCCTCATTAATGCTCCTCTGTGTTAATGAAATGAAGAAATATGAAGATCTTTTTCCTTCTCCATTTTAGTAAATGCCAGATGCTATACATCTTTCTTCTACTCATTTCCTGTGATTTTCTTCCAGCAGAGATTGTTATCAATAACTGAAGTAATTAGCTGTCTGAGGTTAATTAGTTCAACTAAACTTAGATATAATTGTGCTGCAGAGCACACAAAAAATGACAGCCTTGGGATCTTTTTTCCTGCAGAAATGAGATCATGTTCTATTTCCTGTTTTCTTTCTTCATCTTTTGTTTGAGATGTTTGCTGACATCTTTTACTGCAGGTCCATTAAAGGATCTCTACGGGATGCCAGAAGCAGCGGCGTGTGCAGCTTGTCTTTGGTTTTAATCTGAGCTCGTTGGCTGATGTGATGTCAGAACTGTGGACTCTCCTGGGTTTGTTCTGCTGCTGCTGCTGCTGCTGAGGGTTTTCATGGAGTCTGATCTGAAAGCTTGAGAATAATTCCCGTTGGGACGCGGTTTGTAGGTCATTGTTCTGATGCGATTTGTTTCTGGTTTGTTTGGGGCGGGATGCATGCATGTGTCTGAATGACTGTCTGGGTGGGGGAGGGGAGGCGTTCAGGGCTGACCCACAAATCACTTCCTTTTGCCATCTGAGGGGATTATGGAAAACTAGGGTTAGCCTGATCTAATGCTGTTCATTTACTCATGCAAAGTCCTTGCTACAAAAGCAAAATAAAAGAAATGATTCATCATCAGAAGCTGAACCTTTTCTGTGAAATATCTGCGCAGAGCAATTAAATCAAGTGCTGCACTTTCAGCCTGCGAGGCTTTGTTTTCTTTTTTTCTGGGATACTTGAGAACGAACGCTGGGCTTGTAAGGGGCCACCTGCAATAACAAATTACTCCCAAGTGTCCAAGAAACATCCAAAAACAGCTCTCTGGATGATTTCTATCCAGATTTATTCATGTTCTGCACGTCTGGGGGCTCCATGCGAAATCTAGACGAAGGTGTTGCAAGATGAGAAACCTACCTGAGGAGAGCTTCCAAGCAAATTATATTCAGTAGCACTTACTGAAGCTGACGGTTTGTTGCTTGGAGAAATACTTGGAGAGAGACTCTCTGCCCAGAATGGTGTTTTTGGCAGGCGAGCTGTGGGCCGTCTTTGATCCGGTTCCTTGGGGTTTATATCTGGGTGTCGGGTCTTTATCTGACGTGGAGGTGGGAGCCGAGTGATGACGAGCGAGGAAGGCTGAGTGAAGATAAACAGATCACCGTGTCGTAAGTCAGTTTGGATACAGTTGGCTCTTACCTGCACATGTTTCTGCACTCACAGTGTGACAAAGCATCAGTCAGCTGGAAATAAACTACAGGATCATTTTGCTGTAAAACAGTTGGAGATTCTTGGATGATCACCTCATCACTGCGTTTGTTTCAGCCAACAGTTGGCCTTCCAATGAAAGATGGTTTCTGTGTTGACATGTGTTTGTTTTACACTAAAAACCCTTGAAGTTTTGTCTATATTTCATGTTACAAAGAACAGAGAGTTGTTGAACTGTGATGAATTCTGGATCTGAGATGATGCTGTTAGGTGGTTTTTTCCCCATGTTGTTATGCTTTGGGTTTGGTTCATAATTAGTCACTCTGAACCACTAAACAGTCATGGATGTTTCTTTAGTCTCCATGTTTTACTAAAATAAATGGAAGCAGAACGCCATCATCTGCTCATCTCCAGCTGCTGTGGTTTTTCCTCTCTGCTGAGTCAAACCAACCTGTTCCCCTCCGGGCCTGTGGGGGCGCTGCACCAAGAACCACTGAAGGAAACGACACAAAAACCTCTGAAGACACTAAGAGCAACTTTCTGTAAACACCACCTCTTTAAAACCTCCAGGCATTTCTCCTGCTAGTGATAGACTCACAAACCTGCGCTGGCTTTGGTTGAATTTATTTACCCAGAATGCCCTGCGCTGTAGTCCATTTCCTGCTTTTGGAGCGGTCTCTGGTCCAGTTAGTGTTTACACATGTGACGGGTCACTTTATAATACTGCATCACTTTTAACAGGTTTTAACTCATATTTTAAAACTACTAACAAGGGGACATTTATGCAGCTTTTATTATACATTAGTAATTGTTACAGTTACCGTGGTTACCCTTACTTATTGTAAGCGTTCTCTGTGCTTATTCCAGTGATAGATCCTGACTGCAGTTTTCCAGGCTGCTGATGTTTCCTCATCCAGTCTGTTTGGTTTCAGACTGAGGCTGAAATCTGAGCAACAAACCAATAAAAACCTTTTTAAAATAGAAATGTGAGACTAATAAAAGTAGGTTTTATACCTGCTTAAATGTGATTTTCAAAAATTACATTTAAGCTAATAAATGAATCTCATCAGAATCTATACTATAACTTATTGAATATTACTATTGCATTGTGTCTGCTTGTGTTGCTTTTAGCTGTTCACATGTGTTTTGTGTAAATTGGCAGATTTTAGGAAATGCTTACCCGACGCCTCTTTGTTCTCTTTATGAGTTTCCCTTTTCTCCCTCTGGACTTCAGAAGACATGAATGTTTCCTGAGTGCTTGAATGATTCATCTCAGAGTAAACAACGTTGCAGGGATCAGTTGTTTTTTTGTGTCTTTCAGTAATGAGAATAGATGTGTAACGGCATAGTTTTACAACTAGAACACAAAGACCCTTGTCTAAGAACTAAAAGCATCCCAGCATGCTGTGGTTTATTTCAACTTAACCCAGTTGAATCCAAATGGCTTAGTGAATGAAAACAGGAATACTTTAAAGTTTCTTGGCTGCTTGCAGGCCAGTATCACTAAAAGCTGCAGACCGTTGCTTCAGTCTGCATGTTCGCTGCTATTTCTGCTCGGTGTTGACAGATGTGAAGTGACAGTTCAGAGGGATGGCTGGTTGGTTGCCTCTGAATCCCTTGCTATCTTCTGTTAGCAGCAGATAATGCATCTCTAAATCTTCTTGTGTAAGAGACCTTGTCAACAAATGCAGGGCAGGAAGAGATGACGAATGACGCAAGTGTCTGTTCATTCTTCCTTCCATTCCTTCCTGATTTTCTGATCCCGGACTCTTGGGAGGTCGGCGGCTCTTTCTCTTTGACTCTAATTCCTTAAGGAAATGTATCCTGGGAAAAAGCGTTTCCTTTTCTCATCCTCATGTTGGCAGCTGACCTGGAAACGTTGCAAAGAGCAGGTGACGCAGGGAGTCGCTTAAGAAGAGACGCTGAAGTGCCCTCTGTTTTATTTTAGATGCGATGAAGGACACAGCTCCATCTGCTTCCTGCCCCAAACGCTGCAGCATTCACAGCTTGACCTCAGGAACAGAACTGACTGAGCAGAAGAAAGAGTCTTCACCTTTTCATGTTGTAACAAACGTTTCTGCTGAAATGCAAGCGGCTGAAAATATTTACACATGTGGTAGATTCATTTAAGGTCAGGTTGAGCCAGACATGGTTACAAATGAAGAGAAGAAAATAAAAGTCAGTGCTTCGTCATTCACCATTTCATACTTCTGTAATTTCCGCAATTTTTTTGTTAATTCAAATGTAACGTTTTTGATTATAGAAAGAAGCTGTCGTGTCAATTTGCATCTCCATCAGGGACATTTTGTGTCTTTAATGAAAGTCAGTGATTCAACATTTTTTGATCTTGACAGACTGACTGTTGAACCAATTTAATGTTCTATAATGCTTTTTATGTTGTATTAATCTTTTCTGCACTTTATTCTCTTTGTTTGTTTGTTGTTTGAAGTAGAGTTGTTGGGAACAGAAGAGAGAAAACAGGAAGAGAAACGGAACTGCTGAATTTCACCACTTCAAAATAAGAGCATTAATATAAACATTTACTTACCCGTCAGTGACAACACATAAACATAGGTGTTGAACTTTATTTAACTGAAAACTTGCAAAACAGCCAAGTGAATTAGAATTTATCCAGAAAAATGAATTTATGATAAGCTTAAATGTGCTCAATAATTTCAAAGTTAGCAAAAACGCTAAAGCGCTTAACAGGAAATTAGCTCTGCTATTAGCGCTTTAGCCCCTGGCCTCCATAATTTGTGAAAATATATAAATAATTTCCTAATTACATTGACAAAAATGACTGCATAGGTTCAACATGGGGGGCATTAAATGACCCACAGCCTAAGAAACAAGGTTAGAAATCGCCAAACGGACCCACTTCACTCAGCAGGTTCCTGTTGTTGGCTTCATCAGTCAATGAGCCAATTAGGAATGCATGGCACACCTATTTGTTGAGCTCCCTCAGGAAGCCGTTAGTTTCTCAGGAGAGTCTTGGTTTTCTCCACTTCCCTCAGACCCATCCGTCTCCCTCCTCTTGTCTTTGGTTCTGCTGCACCTGTCAAGTCTATTGTCCTCCACAGAGGAAGAGTGAACCCAGCCAGGCATGCTTCTGTGACCTTTTAATGCACATCTTCCTAGGAAGGGGGTGATGGGTTTTGTTCCTTGGACTTTTCTTACCAGGTTGCAGAGCAGTCAGCAAGAGGAAGGCGTGGTTCCCACCGCTCGCTGGATGTGATTGTGGACCACACATGGTCGTACTCCAGCGGCTCACCAAAAGCCTGAGCCTGGGTCGGCGGGCACAGGCACCGGGTCCCCAGCACTGCCTCCTTCAAGCAGCCATAAAGAACCCTCCAACCCCTTTGTCTGCTGCCTTTCACTACGCCTGAGCTCCTCTGGGCCCTTTGTCCGGCATTCTGGGGGCCGGTGCCTCCGAGTCCACTCCCTCAGCTTTGTTCGCTGCACCTACAATATGCCACCAACAAGTATTTCAGAAATGTAATGAATGCATTTCTTTCTGTTAGCCTGAATGCGCCAAAGTAAAGAGCGAAGTAAGGAGGCTTGTGGTTTTCTGGGCCCTCAAGGTTTTGCTAATGATTGTTGGTATTGAGCTCGGTTGATAATGTGGATTATTCATTGGGTAAAATTCAGCCAGAAAGATTTTTTTCTTTAACAATGTTTGCTTCAAGTTTAGTTAATTTCCTTCAGTTGTGGTGAAATTGCAATTTAACTAAAATGTCATGCTTGAGAAGGCAAGAAAAAGGCGTCAGAATAATTGAAAAGTAACTTGCCTCGTGCCACTCTGTCTTAATTTTAAAGCTATGAACGTTTTCATGAGGCCTTATAAAGTTTGCTTCCTTCATATATTTTCTGTTTAATGTGTCACACATGTTCATGAGGTTTCTCCCTTCATTATGCTGCGGTAACAGTCCCACCCTGACACCTTATTACCATGAAACACACTGGAAAAAAATACTTTGTTACAAATTCAGCATATTCATTTTGACAGAGGTTTTTATTTTGTTCATATCATAATGAGTTTTTTTCCCTTGTTTATCATATAAACAGTATTTTATATTTGTATCATTCCAGTGCTGCTGAAGCATTAAAGAACAAAATATTGTTCTAAATGAAGCAAGGCTTCATTCGGTCGACATATCAGCCTCATTATTCTCACAGAGGAAACGTCACAGCTCTGAAGCACTAATTCAAACCGTATAACTGATTCAGTGTCATTTGCACTTTAACCGTCCTGAATTTCCAGGGATCTGCCTGTTATTAGCTTTAATGCAGTATCAGGGTGGCATGCCATGTCATCAATTGCCTGATCTTTAATCTTGAATGACTCTTAAACTGGATCAGCATCTGGGACAAAATTCCCAGTTTTTTACTGGGTACTCATGAGTCAAATTGGACTGATCTCCTTATGGAGTTGCTGAACGCAGGTCCTTCAGATACAGAAACCAGCAGCTGTGTGTTTAAGCCTCAGAGTTACCCTGAGGAGAGCAATGATTAGATTACTATCATGTGACACTAACTTTTAGATGAGATGCCCATAAAACACACTGATTTGTTCTCGTTTTGACCCAGTGGTTCTGTTTGGCTCATCAGGATGAATAATTACTTTGCCACCGAGGTTTTTTAGTGTCTGGACCCGTTGTAGGTGGGATTTTCTTTAGGTTCAGGATGCTCTGTGTTAAATGGTTTTGGAAAATCCAATACTGCTGACAGTGGCAGAATTGCTGCATCTTAGTGCAGAGTTCAATTTAACCCAACAATGGGAACAGAAGAAAATTGCCTCTGAATGTTATTGCTTGAAAGGAAAAAAGATTAGCTATGGGAAGCCTTTGTGGTGTAGTGACCAAATGGAGGATAAGTTACAGAGGAAACCTTTCTGTTGGAGGAGGATGACTCTTCTGTCTCCTCATCTTCAGACCTAAACTGCTACTTAGCTACAGATATTCACATGTGACCCGTTAGGGCCGGATGCAGACGCCGACATGAGATATTTTCAGCCATCAGGGAAGATGTTGGTCGACGTCTTTGGAGCAACAAGCTCCTTATTGTAGTCGGTGACGTTAGGGAAGAGTTTTGGATTCAACTCTTTTGAATGATGAACTCAGCTCTATGATGCTGAACCCTCTGGTGGAACCAGCTGGGCCCAAAGAGGCCAGTGGCTACAAACAAGCATGTTGCTGCTGGATGCAAACTGGCGTTAACTTCAGTTTTATTAAATAAATTTCAAAGTGGTCAAAAACCAGCTCATCATTATGCAAAAACATTTGATAGAAATACACGTTTTTCAAAATGGCTATGTCTCCATTTAGCAGATTTATTTTTACAGTTCCGATTTGTCATGTCTCAGCATGGCTGCCATCTTCACTCAGCTTTTAAACCCGACTCACATTTTAATGGGAGTGAGGTCAGGGCTTTGGGACGACTTTGTTGTCCTTAAGCTACTTTATGACCACTTTAGCTGAATGTTTGGGTCAGACTTAACTTCCTGCCTGATGTCTTCAGATGAAGCTTCGGTAACTACGTTTCCATCCAACTGTCGTAAGTTTCAAGCAAACATTTGAACTGCAGCAAAAAAGAGAATGTGAATTTGACTCTTGCATCTACTGGTTTGGAGTGAACCAGCCAAACTACTCAAAGCACAATTTCATGTGTTTCTTTCTCCCCGTTAGCAGTGATGCTGCCTCGCTAGCTTCCCTTTAGGACGGCTTCCATTCCAGGACATGTCTCCAAAAACTAAACTCGTTGTCCCTGCCAACATTTCCAAAGCGTTATCTGGCTTTGGAGGAATGGTTTCTTCCTCTCTGAACGGCCTTTCAGCCTATGTAGCCACAGTAGCTGGTGGACTTTGTTTCTCTGTGAGTAACGAAGCTCTTTGACCAGCTTCAGCAGCATCTTTGCTTTTTCTGTTCTGACTGATTCACACATTTCTCACTCATCTGTCTTGGAGAAATAAAACCCAAATGAAACATCTGCCTTGTGCATTGTGCCAAGGATAATAACAGTTAACTGTTCAGCAGCTCTTCAGGAATCATCTGAGGGCGTAGAGTTATCTCGTGTCAGGCCAGTGTTTACTGCCACTGATTTAAGATTATGCTCTCTGTAAATGGAAAAGTCAGTGAAATACAGAGTCTGTAAAAAGCACAAGCCATGGTTTCAGGGGTGGTGCGGTTTGGGTGATTTGGTGGCTGTAAATTGTTAAATGGGCTCCTTTGCAAAAATGCAAATTGACACCATGTGGAAGACAAAGCATTTAAAAACACGTAAGAGGCTATTTGTTCTCTTCTTGGACATGTTTATAGGTTTACGAGGCATTGCTCTCACGCAACGGGAAGCTTTACTGGAGATATTTAGGTTAATTGTTTGTTTTCCTCTCCTCAGTTCGGTTCTCTTCCTGGTTTAAATGAACGCTGAAACTTTATTTACCGAACGGACGACAACGATGGACTAAAGCTTTCATTTTCTGTTGCTGTAAAAACATAATTATAGGCTCATATTTTAAGTAAAATATTATTTCTAAGTTTCTCTCTGCAGCAGCTCTGATTGGCCTTTTTAAAAACGATTTGAGAGCAATAAAAAGTTAATCAGTGTTCAGGATGCTGATCAGCTGTTAGGGAAGCTGATCTTCTGGGTCCAGTGTGAAAAGGAAATCGGTCAGAGTTGGGTTACTCATTCACACCTCCCAAAACAAACTTTCTTGGCAGACGGACTGGAGTTGGATTATAAGGCGAACTGAGCAGGACTGGCATGAGTGCACCATTAAACAGTATCATTAAACAGAAGCAATGGTTTGAAAAGTGTACCACTGCTTAAGCCTCCTCTCTACAGGACACATGACTGCAGTGTTAACATTAAAACGGAGATACTGCTGCAGTGAGAAGAACAGGTAGCAAACAGCTGCTTCAAATGTACCAGCTCTGAGAAGTACTGGCCATTAAAGACAACTTCTCCTCTTTCCATCACTGCTGTTTTCAGAGGTACTTTATCTCCCTGCAGTAAACCCCGGCGAGCGCAGGCCTCTGCTCTCATGTCCCACGACGCAGGCTCATGCTGCGGCTCGTAAAGCCTTTTCCTTGCAAACTGGTTTAGGTAGAGCGACAAGCAGAGCGCTCTGTCTCTGCCTCAGACATTATCTCTGGCTTACACAGGCTTTCTGCGGGTCCATCTGTCTCACACAGGTCCTTCTGACCCGCTCTGGAGGTCAACATCCTTTGAACCCAAACCAGAATGTAAACAGGCTGCCGGTATGAAGGGCTGGATGGGTCTTGAATGAAACGCAAACACAAGAGTAACCTCCCCTCGCTTGATCTGCCTCTCCATGTGAACAGAAGCACCCTGAACACGAGAGGAGGAACGAATCAAACAAATTTATTACCATGTGGCCAGAAAGGTCAGACTGCGACAAAAGCCTCCTGTTGTGAGCCGGAGAGCTGCGGAGCGACTACCTCAGCATTAGACATGGGTCAGGCTGGGAGGAAACAAACACACGAGCTGGAACCAGACCCACCACTAAAAACCTGCCTTCTCACTGGAATGGAACGTTTACTCAATGGAAACCAGTTTGGTTGCATTTTCCAAATTTTACTTTTGCAGTTGGGACACAGTTATGCAATCATTCATTATAAATTCAGTTACATTTAATCATCTGAGTTTCAATCTGTTTTTGTACTTAAAGGTTAACACATCTTTCTTGTAAAGCTTTAGTTGTTCTGTAAATGGTTAATAAGTGAATATTTTGTTTAGATGAACTATTTTGAATTGGCAGTGGTAAATGCAAACCTCTCGAGTTTATTCTAATGGGTTATTCTGTAACTACTGTAGATTCACTGGTTTGGGTTTTTGTTTTAACTGTCCGGCCTGCTGCTGCAGATTCTGATTGTTCATTTAAATACATATAAAAGATAAAACATTGGGGAAAGGATTAAAGGAAAGAGTCACATAAACACAGCAGGATCAGAGAATGCAGGTCCTTCACTTTAACTCAGAGGTTAAACTGGGAGGCTAGTGCTAGCTTGCTAGCTCCCGAACAAAACAACACAAACACTCAACAGTTCCCACTTGTCAAACCGTGTGATCGATAGAAAGTTTTGATCCACAATCGCGTATCTGAATATTGAGAGGCGTATGAGTGAAAGACAGCACTGTAGGCCTCCATCAGCTAGAAGCCGACCTGCAGCAGCGTCTGGTCATGTGAACCTAAAACCATGTTCTCGTTTGGTTTATTTTTGTGCTTAAGAAATAAGGAAAAGATGATTTTATTTCTAAATAAATCGTTAAATAAAAATAGAGTGATTCTAACAAAAATGAAAAAAATGATCCTGATTAGATGTTCATCCTTCTTGTTCTCTGCTGAATGTTTTGCTCTCTCTCAGTCTGGATTGAGCCAGCTATAGTGCTGTTGAGGTTTTGTTGGCGTTAAATGCTTATAATCGAACTCCAGTCCGTTTGCCGAGAAAGTCCGAGACAAAAACACGAAGCGGGATACCCTGGTTTCTCCGTTTACGCTCTAAAAATACGCCTGAGCCGCTTTGTGATATTAGATCTGGGTGATGACATATAACTCACAGATGTTCAATCACTTTCACCAAAATTCCACCAGACTGAATTTTATTTTAACAGACGGAAACAAATGGAAATCTTTACATGCCTTGTATTTTAAAAGCATTAGAGCGTTAGAGCACACAACGCCACTTCTAGATTGGATCAAATGTACTTTTTTGTGTATGTCTGGAGATGTCATGTGTTGTGAATTGGAAATATATATATATATATTTGTTTTATTTCTCTTTGTGTTGGCTGGACGGATGGAGGTGTTTCGCGCTGCACTGGTTTAGCTGGACCCATAATAAATCTGCCTGGTGATCTTGTAATGCAGCAGTTTCACACGACTTAGGAGGATTTACGGTTAGGATTTGAAAATCAAATCTGTCTATTTCTTTCATGTCTGCTCCTTCCTCCATGTGTTTTCTGGTGCCAGATTATCAGGAACCCTCTCCATGCTTTTCCACAGTGCAGCCCCACCGATTCGCAGGTTTTTCCGTAGACTAGATATAAAATATTCCAAAGAAAATAGACTTTAGGAAGCTGACATCCCTTATAGCAACACTACTTGGCACTACAGACTGGCATTTGCAAAGTGGCCAATTCAGGAGCAGCATTTATTTTTATTGGTGCTGATTGGCTGAACAGCGGAGAAAAGAAAGACCGTCGAGCTTCTACTTTAGCGATAACACGGTTTCCACTGTGTGCATATTAAGCTGTATTTGGTGTTTGAACTATTAAAATAAGAAGAGCATAAATCAATGACCTCTTCCACCCCTAAACTGGGCCAACCTCCTCTCCTCTCTGTGTTTCGGAGGATGTTGAAGTTGTAGTTTGGTCTTGCAGCTTTTTCTCATCTCAGACTCATTGAGTCATTGAGTTTGGAAAATCCTGATGATGTGATGACTTGTCCTGGGCTTTCAGTCTTTTCTAATATCCGGCCTGGCCTCATGTTTGCTCCGGTTGGTTGGTTGCTGCACCACCAAATCAGTCTTCGATCTTTTCCTTATTGGTTTTTACCTCCATCCTAATACTGCATTCATCTCATGACTGAAACTTGCTTCATTGACAAAGTGGTTTGCGCTCTCTTGATTATTTCTCATCATAAATCTTACTGTGCATTTTTTATGGACCTGGCTGGATTCTGCCTGAAAGCAAACTTTCTCAAATTAGTTTTTTATTGTGAACAAAGAAACTTCTCTTCATTCAATGAACATTTCTTTATCACTAAGTCACCCTTTACTTAAAAAGCTTTTGGAAAGTTGCCAACTGAAAAATGATTCTGCCTCAGCTGTCATTGTGACAGGCTTAGCCTCATGAATGAAATCCAGACACGTGGAGGGAATGATGGCTGCAGCCTTGAAGCACAGCTTCAAGAAGAAGTAAAAGTTTTTCAGTGGCCTCCCTTGTTAGAGGCCACATGATCTTTTTGCTCCTCTGGGAGTCGGTGTGAAGGCTGGCGGTTTGGGGAGGAATGTGCTCCCGGCTGGAAAACACTCGCAGTCCACACAGAGGTCCTTCCTGCTGCCAGTTCTGCTTAGAGACCGAACCGAGCCAGCAGCCCAGAGCGGGCATCCATTCTGGTACAGGAACAGGAGATGGTGGTGATGATGATGATGATGATGATGATGAGCATCCACATAGATTAATGATTTGCCAAGTGGTGGGCACCAAAGTTAGCTACGCTAACCTTATAGCACTTATCGTAAACATCAGTTCTGCTAACACTAAAGCACCAAATCAGCATAATATTTACCTGAAGCTAATGCTAACACATTATACCAGTATAGTATTTATTGGGAGCTAATGCTAAAGCGCTACCAACATGGTATAAATCAATATGTGACTCTGTGGTTATTTAACACCCTGGTTGTTTCTCGTGTTGGTGATGAATTCCTCTGTACGTCTCATGATTGTTTGGATCTGCTGGATCTTCACCCCCGTCAAAATAAGAGCATGAATATAAACACCTGTCTTAAGAATTCCCAAATTAAAACTTCAACCTAGATGTCAAACTTTACTTAACTGAAAGTTTATAAAACAGTCAAGTAAATTAGTGCTTTATAATTTAAAATATGATTTCTTTATTAATTAGCTCTGCTATTAACCCTGACCCAGACCCTAACCCTCCGCTGGATTACTCATATTTAAAGAGAGCAGCCTGAAATCCCAGCTGCTCTCTGGAGCCTGAGCCGATCCAGCAGCACAGTGACAGCTGAGGCAGAATCATTTTTCAGTTATATCAGTCGTTATAATGCAAACGATTCTCATTTATCTGCTGAGTGAGTTAAAAAAAAGTTCGCCTTTCTTCTCCATTACTCGGCCGTCAGCCTGTCAGGTGCTGCTTGGATCTGCGACACATGAGCAGAAGAAAGTCCGAGCAGTGAAACGTGTGCATGGCAGCTCATCATGCCAGGATGTAAGAGCTGCTGGCTTCTGACAGCTTCACTCTGCCGATGTGTTCAGCGTGGCTGCCAGAAGAATCCGGTGTGGTTTTTCAGCAGCATTAATGCATCTGGCTGCAGCAGCTCGGCAGCACTGAGCCAAGCTGAATCCAGAAGAGCTTTGACATGTCATGGAACCATTAGAGCCTCATATGAACCTCCTGGGCTGGAATAAAGACCTCTCTTGACAAATAGACTGAAGAAAATGAAAGGGATGTCTGAGGATGGAGTAGAGAGCTGAGCTGCACCACCTCCATCATTCTGACCGGAGAAAAAGCAGAAACCCGATCGGTTGTGTGCTGAGGAGCTCAGTTGGCTCCCATCTGTTGATTGTTGCAGCGCTCTTCCAGGCTTCCTGCAGGCTGCTAATGTTCAAGAGCTGCAATTTCTACTATTTCACCACATTTTATGATTTGATGAATGCTGCAATCTATGTTTGGAAATCTCTGCAGCATCCTAACAGTCTTAGAGGGATTTTACTTTCATGATGACCTGAGGGAGACATCACTGGGTGTTCTCCATACCTGGCATTTTGAAATGGGTCTGTAACCAAACAACGCCCATAAATTTCTGAATACATCAAAGCAGTTTAAAGGTTTGCAGGTTCATGATTTTTACTTCTTTCTAAAATCTTAGAGTGAGCGTCATAAGATTGGTGTTTGCAAAGTTGTCATGGTGATTCTTGTTATAGAAAAATGATAGTGCTAAGGTCTTTATAGGTGTGTTGAACTTTGGTTCCTGAGGTCACATGGCCTTCTGCATTGGCCACACACCTGGTTTATGATAAATCTTTATTTCTGCTGTGGTTTGAATGCTGCTCCCGGAGCGGATCAGGTCTGCAGCTGCAGATAAGCTGAATATGTTTCTTATGGAGGAGCCTGTCCTCGTATATTGTCTTATAAATATTGAATTTTGTGTCTTTGGGAGTAAAAGATATTTAAATAAGTTAGAGCTGACACTATTGCTCTTGTCTTTTGCAAGATTCCTAATAAACTTGGTGCTAAAATTAAGGCTATTTCTCACCCAGCAGTAGCTACTTCTTTGTCACAGGCAGTTGGATCTACTGATCTGAGTAATGGCAGGCCGGAACCGGTAGCTGAGCGGTTCACACTGGGAGAGGAGAAGGAGACCAGTAACTCACGTTAACTTTGGAGAAGCTGACTGGACTGACTTCTTCTTCTGCTGATGAAAGTTCAATAAATGGTCATTTTAGTGTGTTTAGATATCGCAGACTAGGTTTGAAATATTCTGCTTCTGGGGTAGAATAATCCAGTCCATGTTGGAAGAGACTTAGACTTACACTCTAAGTGTTGAAGTTTTTAACGTAGATCAAGTTAAAGATACTATTAGTAAAGTAGAGAAACAATAGCGGAAAACCTGCTGATTCAGAAACCAACTTCATCTCTGTATGTTTATGCTTGGTGTTATGATGGATTACAGGAAACTCCGTAAAAAGGACTCATCATGGCGGCTACTGGATGTCGTTTCCTAGGCTAACGTTAGCATATCTGAGCTAACTGCCAGAATAGGAAGAAGGTAACCCAGAGGGTGGCCAGCCTCAGCACAAGTCACCAGCTTCTCCAAAGTTAACAGCAGCAGTCTCCTTCTCATTTCCCAGCAGCCGTTGCTTAGTTACCAGTACCAGCCCATCATTATTCAAATCTTTTAAATGGATCTGACCTCCTGCAATAAGGAAGTAGCCACCACTGTGTGTGCAATAGTTCCAGTTTTGTCAATAATCCTGCGTTATGCTTTTAGTGTTTGGTAAATGACATTTTTTCCTGCTGCACAGAGAAACATTTCACCCATGTTATGCACACCTTTCTGATGACTCTCCACCACATTCCAGTTGTTTAGAGACGCAGCTGGTCTGCAGCAGCATCATGTGAAGCATCCTGGCTGCACAAAGCCGGAGTCAGGTGGCATGCTGCAGGTGGGGCAGACACGCCGTGCTGCATCTGCACAGGAAAATTTACATTTGGAAAATTCAGATTGTTCATATTTAGAGTTTCCAGTTTTATCCTGGTAAGAAATGAGGATATTTTATTAAACTTGCACACTAGTTGACGCTAAATTTAACTCACAACAATCTGTGGAATATGAAGCCAGCTGCACTGGACTGATGACTGATGTTTGATCTGCTGTCCTTTTAAAGCTACAGAAGTTATAGCAGAAAATGTAGCAGAAGAGAACAACAGGAGTTTAATGAACAATTACATTTTCTTCTTGACAAAGGATCATATTTTAAAAATCGATTTATGTAGATTTAATTTAAAAATTGTCCCTCAGATCACGTCTGTCTTATTTCATGCATTCATACCTTTAAATGTGTTTAACTTCATTCTCTTTCCTCTGATTCAGTTTTTGTCCCACATAATAAAAATGTGATGAATTGCATGAGGAGAACCCCACACACACACACACACACACACACACTTCCACCTTTTCTCCACCCATTTCTCCTTGAGCTAATTACGTGTGTAAATTGTGACGACCACAGGGAGATTACAACCTTGTTCGCTCGGTTTGTTATCACTTGTCATGTGTCATTTATCAAACTTGCAATTACAACACCTCCGCTTGGCTTTTGCTGCAGCTTCTTTCTCACAGGGGGGCTCATTAAGCAAATTGTAGCCATCATTGTCTGAAAGGAGAGCATGATGGGCGTGCTGCTCTGTCAGAGGAGCAGGACACGTTGGACAAGGCCTCGTTGTCTCTGTAAGGACTCCTGGAGAGACACACACCCTCCCTGACCCCTGACCCCAGCTGGCGGTCCCAGCAGCCATTCACACACACAGCTTGTGGCTGATGAAGCAGCATTGGGTTAGGTCACGCAGGCTCATCCCACACAAAGGGCTTCTCCAATTGTTCCTTTTGGCGAATGCTGCTGCCTACAAGGAGAAACCAAATGTCCACATTTGTTGTCCTTAAATACCTTTAAACATGGATGTATCTAACGCTTTGCCCTTCTGGGCCTGATCCTGGCAGTAGGAGCAAACAGAGTCTCCCAGAGCCATCCTCTTTCTAATCTCTTCCTTTCCTCCAGTCGTGTTTTTCCTGACCGTCGATGTCGAGCCGTTCTCCAGTTCTAAAGGCAACAATTCAGATCTTTAATTAAAATACAGATTTATTTGATTCAATCCATGAATCCCAGAATCAGTTTTCTCTCTTGTGCTTTTCTGAATTTGGAAGTTGAACTTTGGTTGTTGGAGCAAATTAGTTGTTTTAAATTTGGTCCATCCAATAAATCCAGCTGGTCAGTAACGTGTGAAGTTGGGCAGAAACCAAACGGTTCTTTGCTCCTGTTCTGTTCTCACAGCAGGTCTTGATGCTCAATTCCAATTTGTTTTGAGGAATAATTTTTTTCCTGTTCGTCCATTCTAATGATTAAATGAATCAGACTTCTCTGTGAATCAGTAGACTGTTGGTCCAGTTTGTGATGTATTCACTGACCCAGACTGCTTTCAGTACTTCATTATTATCATCTTCAAATATTGTTTGCATCCAGATTTACAGTCTGGATTCTTGGAGCAGAATTAAGCTGCATGTCACTAGAGTTGGATAAAATGCAACATGACCTTCACGCTGCAGACACATTGGACGCTGTCTGGAACAATTTGGTTCCATGAGACACAAATTGGATTTTTTGGTGGTGAAAAGATCAGAATTGTTCCATTCAGACTAAATGAAAAAGTTGAATTTGTTCTCATCCTCCTGCTGTTCAATGCGCCCTCATGTCTGGTTTGTAGCCAGTGATCAGTTTTTATGACTGTTATTGCAAACAAAAGTGAAATATTGTGTTTTGTGCTTGTAGAATGCAGAGGTTCATATTTATGGACTGTGTTTTGCTCCTGATTTCATAGATCAACGTTTTTCTGCTTTTCTCTTCCCAGCCGAGCCATTAAGACCAATCAGGACCTGCTTCTGGAGACGCCCTGGACCAACATCTTTTACGATGACTTCTGGGGAACCTTGCTGACCCACAGCGGCAGCCACAAGTCCTACCGGCCCCTCTGCACCCTGTCCTTCCGCCTGAACTACGCGGTGGGCGGCCTGGAGCCCTGGGGCTACCACGCCGTCAACGTGGCGCTGCACGGCGCCGTGACCATCCTGTTCACCTCTCTGGCCCGCCTGCTGCTGGGCGGCGGGCCGTGGAGCCTGCTGGCCGGCCTGCTGTTCGCCTCCCACCCGGTCCACACCGAGGCGGTGGCGGGCGTGGTGGGGCGGGCCGACGAAGGCGCCGCCCTGTTCTTCCTGCTGTCCTTGCTCTGTTACGTCCGTCACTGCGGGCTGCGGGGCCGCGCGGGGCCCTGGCGGCTTGCAGCGTGGCTCCTGAGCAGCCTGGCCTGCGCCGCCTGCAGCATGCTGTGGAAGGAGCTGGGAGTCACCGTCCTGGCCGTAGCGGCTTTATACGACGTCTGCGTTTTCCACAGACTCAAACTGAGACAGAGCATTCTGCTGCTTTACAAGGTAAAACTCTTTACCTTCCTGAGACGGAAGGAGGTGGATCACACCGAGGTGTGTTTGCAGTGCTGGTTTATTCTGAGTGTGTGAACAGCTGCGTCCTTCAGGGATCACTGCATGCTTTCATTTGTCTGCAAAAAAGCAAACAAACCTGAACAAGCAGAACAGCTGATGGTTTCTTCATTTGGTGGCTGATATGAGAGGAATATCTTTATGTCTGGCCTGCAAACAAACAGCTTTTTATAATAAAAGCATGACAAAATTATATCTGAATGTTTTCGGCACTTTATCTGCAGGACAAAAAGTGGGGATGATATTTAGTGACATTTATCTGGATATAGTTTCTATCCAGGTTCAGTTTCTGTTTCAATATGGGGCAATCATATTAATGAATGTAAAATATTGCTTTAATTACATCAGATTAGTTAGAATCCAAACAAACAACACAACATGCAAAAATAACAGAAACGAGGCAATAAAAACATGATAGGGTCGGGAAAAAGTATTTTAAGATATCAATATCAAAGGCCTCGTGTTTTTTGAGATGCTTATAAATTGATATTTGCCATAAAATATTCGCAGAAACAGGAAGTTCCTAAAAGGCACCTGGCGTTCTTTAAACTTCCTCTTGAAGCAGATAGGTGGCGCTCTCTCTAACAGCTGATGTAATCCAGCCCTACATCCTTTAACATAAAGCATTCTGTGAAAATGAATATTTTCTGAAGCTCACAGTTTGAACTGCAGCTCCACCTCGTCCCATTTCTACTACTAATCCTCAAAACAAGACCTGATGGATTATTAACGACCCTTTCTCAGTTAGCAACATAATGATGTAAAAATCCTATTTGCATTTATGTTTAAAAGTGTAAGTATGCCTGAGGAAAACCAGGAAATAATGTAAATCAGGTTCACAGTACTACTAAATCTTTAAATCGTGGCTCCACCTCCGGCCTGTTGGTCACATTTTTGTCTCTTTTTGTATTTTAAAAACTTCCCCTTAAAATGTTTCTTGATAAATTATTAAAAATGTTTTATTATCCAGCACCAGATGTGACAACAAGACTTCAAACTTGAGTCATTCAGTCATAAATATGAAAAACTTTAGATTTGTTTGTTAAGACTTGAACTTTGACTCTCAAGTCAAAGAGAGTTTAAGGTTTTCTTTGACTTGAGAGATAAATATTTACAATATTGAGAAAATATTCTAAAAATGTGTGTTGAATGATTGTAAATATTTCTCACTGTGGCCTTGAACATTTTAAAGATTTGCAGTCATTGTTTCTGACCTGTGCATTATTAAAATCATTCAGCAGACCTCAGGATATGAAGCACAACATGCAAAATAGCTGAAGTGTGTCTGTTTCTAATGGATGGTGCATATTTTAGATACACGTGTTGGAGAAGCTGCTCATTGCATGAAGCTTGTGGCTTTTCCATTGTGTTAATGCATGTGTGTGTGTGTGTGGCTTCATGCTTTCACCACATGTTCAACTAAAGAAAGGAAAGAAAGAGAATTTTTCTGGAGAACTAGCTGAAATAACAAAATGTGATGGCCTTTTTATAACTCCTTGTTGCCGTGGCGCCCGGTCTGTTCAGAAGACTTTTTCCCCCATAAGCACCTGTCAGAAGCATTTTCCATTTTCCGCCTGTTTGTTGGGCCGTCCACATTTTCCCCCAACATAGCAGATCCAACAAGATGGCTGCCCAGGCTGCTCCAAATCAGCCAATGGGAACGAGCGCTGCTGAGGTTGGGAAAGGCTGAGAACACAGCTGCACAATATCTGAATAATCCATTATCAGAATAATAAAAAAAATAATAATATAGCAATCGATTAATCATTTACTCAAATATACAAACTCTAAAAAAGATCATTTTCTAAAAGAACAGGACAGTCCAAATGTCCCTCCATCCTGCTAAGATTTAAAGGCATCATTATCCACCTGTTATATACCTTTTTGTTCGTGTTGAAACCAATAAATTATCTTTTTATACAACATTCTTATTTCATTTCTTAATGTAAATATTCCTCATTATATTTTATATTTGCTCACTCGTGTTGCAACTCCTGAACTCTTTTGTCGTAATTTTGTCGTTGTTTAACTAAAATGTTAAAAGCTCAGTAGTTCATATCTTTAAAGTCGTATTTATGATGATTGGTTATGACTGCAGCATCAACAAAGTTCACCAAGATTAGCTCTAAATGAAAGGGTGAATGAAATGACACCCAATCAGTCTGTTCTACCCAAACACAAAACATGAATTATGATTATCAGTTCTGCAAACTGCTGCTCTCTTCCATAAAGGAGGAGATGACACACTGTGTGAGTTGTCCTTTCATTTTGAAGATCTTCCTCCTCCTATGGGAGAGAAAATAGTTACAGCAGAAAGTTAAAATGTGATGCAGTTTGGTTCCTGTAACCCGTCATTTAGAAAACCTCCATCAGACTAACTTCCTGTTGGGTGAGCGAAGCAGAGAGACGAGTTTCTGACCCAAACGGCTGATGATCCGTCACGGCTGCACATTCAGAGCGTTTTGCTTTCTGCCTGTTGGTGTGAGGAGCTGCTCTTCTGGAGTCTAAGTAGCAACACTTAGTTAATTGTTTGATTAAAAATACATTTGCATCAAGCAACGAGATGCATCTGGAGAACTTTGAGTAGCTTTATCCTTTAAACGCCAGGCTCTAATATTTTTTGTGAACAGAATCTTTAAAGATTTCAACCAAACTCTGTAAAATCTCTATGGATGGAAATGTTTCTGATTCCTCCTAACCAGAGAGATAAAGCCACTGACTTTATAAAATCTGAATGTTGTTGTTGTGTACAATATTTCACAGTAACACACCATCAGCTCTTAGCAGCTCTGCTAATCCACCTCCTTTGCTTTTGCTCCTCTTTAAATCGACAATGAAGTCGATTTAAAGAGCTCTCTCTCTGCATCCATGAAGTCTGTTTCAGCTCCTCTGGGGTCAAAGTTCAGTTATTGAGATGCTAATCAGTGTACCCTGTTGCCATGGTTATGCATTAAAATAACTGTCTGAAAGTAAAAAGCAAAGAGCAAAACTCACAGCAGAAGCAGAGAGAATAACTGACCGAATAGCAACAATTCAACCAGAAAATCCTGAAAAAACAGAAGAAATGAAAAGCAGCGGCGCGGCTCCAACATGCGGCTCCAGAGTTTGGCTGACAGTCTTGATCCAACAACAGTACAACTACGCCTTGAATCTAAGGCTGGAGTTTAGATTTAGTTTAGTTTTAAAAAGCAGCAGCTCCCTCCTGGTTTTATGTTTGGTTTGAGTCCAGCAGCTTGTCCAGTGTTGGTAGTTTTCTGTTTTACAGTGTCTTCTATTAGCTCTTAACTCATTATGTGATGCCTTGAAAAGTGGAGAAAAGAGTGTCATTGTGTTGCTTATTCAGATAGACCTTTACTGTGCTGGTTATTAACCCCGTCATGGCCGCGCGCTGCTGCGAACTCAGGCAGTGAGTTGATAGATGTAACATATTGATGCCTTATGTGGAAAAACAGGCTCTTTACGAGGCTCTTTGCTGCACAGCCTTAGTTAATAGACTCGTTTTCTATGCAAGACGCTCAGAGTTGATTAGAGCTCCTAATTTAGCTGAGGAACAAACACAGTCAGATGGTGTTTCGCAGATACAGAGCTCTGTTCTGCATCTCTACTAACCAGAAAAATGAATGTTAAACACGTGGAACTGAGTCTGAATGAAAGAGAAAGAGCTGTGACAGGAAAACTATTCCTGTTCATCAGGCGGTCCAGTGTGAACGCTTCCAGGAACACTCCGCCTCCCTTCTCTGGAGCTCAGCATCCACTGTTCTTCTGTCATTTTTAACTGGGAGGGGAAAATGTTTGTGATTTCAACATCAGCCGGAGTCCTGAGGGGCCGACGCTTCCATCACGACCGCGGAGAAGCTTCTGAAAACGCTCCGCTGAAACGTAACGCTCTGAAACCGTAAACTGGACGAAGCAGATTTATCTTGCTGATGTCATGTCAGCTCCTTGCATCCATCCATTCCTTCAGTGCTATAAAGGTTTCCAGGGAAACTCCAAATATTCCTCTATAATCATCAAAGTGCACAGCAGAAAAATAATTCCCAGATCTGGGACAAGACTCAGCTGGCCCTGACTGGAAGTCAGGCTGCATCTTTTCTCGCCTCCTGTTTTCTGTTCGCACTTCTGCCGTTAGTTCAAGGTCACTGCTCAGGACGTGTGTGTGTGTGTGTAGGGGTGTGTGCGTGTGTGGGGGTGTGTGTGTGTGTGGGTGTGTGTGTGTGTGTGTGTGTGGATGCGTGCGTGCGTGCATGCGGGGGTGGGTGTGTGTGTGTGTGTGTGTGTAAGTGTGCGTGTGCGGGGGTGTGTGTGTGTGTGTGTGTGATGCAGCTGATGGAGTTTGCGTAGGCGAAGAGCTCAGGTGTTTCAGAGCGGGTCGTGCCAGAGAGGCCAGACCTCAGGAACGCTGGAGACTCTGAGAGCCGACAGAGATCCAGATGTGAGATGCTGCAGTTTCTCTGCAACATATTTTCTTCCTAAAGGATGTTAATCAGCGGTGTCCAAAGTGTGGTCCGGGGGCTGCATGTGGCCCTCTGGATGATTTTTGTGGCAGATAAGATCTGTAAGCAGAGGCGACGGTCAACAATCCCCCCCTAAAAAATGAGCAAACTATTTTGTTTGCGTCAACAAAAGCTTACATTATTTGAGCAGATAAAATAGTAAATATCATAAATTTTTGTGTTCATTAATAATAACCAGCCTGCAGAATCATCCTAGAAGCCCAGAACAAATGACCACCAGGGTTAAAACACAGTTTCTGGGTTTTAGAAGCGTTTTACCTGCGGCTCCACAGATGCTCCTCTGTGCTCTAACGGTTCCTGTCACTGTGTGATAGATTGAGCCCGGTGGGCTCGGCTCGGCTCGTGCCCTTTGCCCCCACCCAGCTGCCTCCCTCCTGGGATGCTGACTGTGTGGAAAACGCCTGCATGGTGTCAACCTGCTGAGTCTGGGTGGACCATGCAGTTCACCGTCTGGAGGAGCTTTATAAAAACTGATTTAATTTCAATCACATCATTCCAGTTGATGAAACATTTTATTATTCAAATTATTTAAAAAAGTTTCTGAAGAAGCACAGCAGAGCATCGAATCGTTGACTTACAGCCTTCACTCCTCCTGACCAGCAGGGGGCGACGGCAAACGATCAGCTTGGCTTACAGCAATCCCTCATACAGAGCAGGCATGTGGCGACAGTAGAGAGGAAAACACTGCTTTCATAGGAAGAAACCTTCCACAGAACCAGAACCTAGATCAGAACCAGAACCGGGCTCAGTACCAGAACCAGAACCGGGTTCAGAACCAGAACCAGGCTCAGTACTAGAACCTAGATCAGCACCAGAACCAGAACCAGGCTGATTACCAAGACCAGAACCGGGCTCAGTACCAGGACCAGAACCAGGCTCAGTACCAGAACCTAGATCAGCACCAGAACCAGAACCAGGCTGATTACCAAGACCAGAACCGGGCTCACTACCAGGACCAGAACCGCTGACCAGCTGAGACAAAAACAGAAGAACTGAGAACTTTTGATGTGAAAAGCATAAACGTAGCAGCAGGAGAGGGAGAGCGATTTGGTGCTGGCAGCATTATGATGCCGTCCTGCAGGAAGGAGAAACAGAACCGGGTCAGAACCTGGTCTGGCATTAAAATCTTGATGACATCCTCAGAGGAAGATTTGGATCTAATTCTGTTTTCGTTGTTCCATGTTGGTTCATCATGTTGCAGCGTTTCTTGTGACATTTATCACAAGACAAAGGATTTCTGTTATT
Source organism: Poeciliopsis paucimaculata (assembly GCA_903067055.1). Lineage (NCBI taxonomy): Eukaryota > Metazoa > Chordata > Actinopteri > Cyprinodontiformes > Poeciliidae > Poeciliopsis > Poeciliopsis paucimaculata. The sequence continues at coordinate 43,677 of CAEGAD010066052.1, read as the reverse complement.
ATTCTGCTGTTTATTGGTTCCGTTTTGTTTTTTGCGTTGAAAGATGCTGAAAAGGAAATCACTAATGTTGACATTAGTTCACTAAGACAACCTGACTGCAGCAGAAACGATGCGCTGTTAGCTTCTATGATGCCCTTTTGCAATAAAATAGTCTTGAATCCAACGTCATGACAAACAATCTGTCTTCTTAATGACAAACACACAGGCTGGCATTCTCCGATGAGACGGTTCCAGCATTTCGTTTCTGCTCCAACACATTTTTCTGCCTCGTTTTTTCCTGTATGTTTTTCATTTCTTATTTAAATGACTTCTGAGCCTCTTCGTGTCACTTTGGATCTGCGGTTGCCTTCTCGCATTACATGCTCCGTTGGTATTCAGAGAGAAAGTGATGCATGAGCAGCCATGCGATGCTCTGAGGCTCTCAGCAGCCTGTGTGAAGAAGCTCAGATGATTTTTTTGGGCCACTTTGATGCAGCCGAGAGTCGCTCTTTGGCAGCCTTTCCCTTCATCTCACAGAACAACCCGATTGTTTTCTCTTCTTCCTTGTGCAGTTGCTGAGTTTCAGTTTTCTTCCTCAAACATTGGTTAGATTGCTCTGAGTGAAATGTGCGCTGGCCCATGCCCAGATCTAATTTCTGCTCTGTGACATGTTGGAATGATTATCACAGCGGTGAAGCTGAACCACACGGGACGGTCGGGGAGTCATAAACACGGACACAGACGGTGGAAAGATTCTCCTGGAGAGAGAATCTGGAAATGAACGTCTCAGGAGCAGCTTGTCGTACCGTTAACACGACATCCAGCCTCGCCTGTCAGTGCCACGCTGGGGATGTATTATTTAAAAGAAGTTTGAATAATCACTTCTAGTTTGTGTTTCGGCGTTGTGCTGCAGCTGAAGGAGATAACGGTGCTTTCTTTCTCTGCTTCCACATCTGGAAAATCTTCTCTGGGCCGTCAGACTCAGCTGTAATCTTCGGTCACACCAGTGCAGCATAATAAGTGAGTTATTATGCCCTTGTGTGAATTTGAGTCTGCGTTTGCAGACTTGGAGAAACTTGGGTGGTGTGCCCAGAATACTCCCACAGCATTAAAGGTTTCTTTCATCTCTCGTTCTGTTCCTGTCTTTCTTTTTCCCCGACCTGCTCTGTTTTCTTACTGGAACTTTTTTTTTCTGTGAACATCTTTGATTTACCGTCTTCACTGAAAACTGAGAATTAAAGCAGTCCATCGAGTCCTAAAAGATTTCTGTGATACTGCAATCACTTTTATGATGATGTTATCTTTTTATTAGCTTGTGCAGCAGCTGAAGGGAAGGCTGAGCTCGTTTCTTATCGTCACAAAGGCCTCTTAGTTTTTCACCTGGCCCTGAGATTTTGTTTTGAGCAGTGGCGTGCTCTTATACAGATATTGTAGAAAAATCCTATTTAAAACTCAACATATTGAAGCAGTTAGTGAAAATATTAAACTTTCCAAATAAGTGTTTTACAAGATTTCTGTCTCCACATTCATTCACCAAATCTCCTCACATTTAAATGTTTTTCTGAATATCAGCAAACTTGTCAAGAGAAAAAACAAGACAGTAGATTCATGTCTAAAACTTTTGAAAAACTAATTTTTCCAGCAAACATTAGATTGTTAATGGGCACGGCAACTCTTCACATCCATCCAAGTGAGGATTTTCTTTGTTCTTTGTTTCCTTCTTCATAAGAAGGAAAATATCTGCCGACTTGTTTTTAAGCAGCTGATCTCAGGCTCTACTGGAGCAGATAGCTGGACTAGGTTGCCACACAAGCTGTGCAGTCAGCACATTTACTTGTGAAAACATAAACAAAAATTGAATTATTTATGCTTCCTATTAATAAATAAATGTTAGCAGGGGTTTTTTTTTTCAGTCTGGAAAAGTCTAGAATTTGATTTTATTTCCTTCCTTTATTATTTTACATTGTTTTAATTTGAATAAAGTCATAGGACGATGATGCCTAAATAGCACCAAAATAAAGTAGTAATATCACGAGAATAAACTAATACTATGAAAATTAAGCAATAATAATGGAAACCAATTACCATAACTTTGTATATTTATTTTACTAACATAATGACTATTTTATCATAATGTTATTCCTGTAATGGTGATGAATGCTGCTTGGCGATGTGGCAGGAGCTGCAGCCACTGGCAGCCATCGCATCTCACCAGCAGCCATCTTTGTGCTGCTGGCAGAGATCCAGTCATGTTCACCTCTCACCAGTAAAAACAGCAACAAATGCTGTGGTGTCAGTGAGGCCTGGTGGTCAACCTGTAACCTGAGCCACCAGAGAAGAGAAGGCAGAGTTCAGCTGGAGGATTTCTCCCTCTGACGGTCCATCAGCTCCAGCTTGGACTCATTCATGCTCATGTTCTGCTGCAGGAACTCCCAGCCTCCACAGAGTAATCCCTAGAATCCCTGCATCCACAGGACAAACTTTGATTCTGTTGACTTCTCCCCTCCATCCTGTGCTCCACAAAGCCATCCCACAGCCAACCTGCTTCATCTTCCTCCTCCTCCTCGTCTGCCTTGAAGCTTGAATCAGCATCCTGTCACAGTAAATTTGCAGTCGTGGTCACACAGTCTACTTGACCCTCACAGTACAAATAAATGGGGGAAATGAAAGGCCAGAAACGAGACACGCTGGGTTTATTTTTCAAACCATTACTGAGGTTTCACTCAATAAATAACTCCTCTGAAATGTCAAGGGGTCTGTGTCAACGTTGGTTTTCCATTGTCATTAAGCTCTTATTGCTCTGTCTGCTTGACTGATTTGGTTTTCAGAATAATTTAACCCCATAATCCCTGAATGTACATTAAATTGTACAAAAAATGTTATCGCTTGTATTTTTGCAGTCAAACCTACATTTAAATAAATTTGAACATTACACCTACTGGTAATGTAAATTCAGGTATGGTGCACGTACCTGAATTTACAGATATGTAAGTTCATCCATAAGGAATGAAGCAGTGTTCAAACTTAGCATGTTTTTTTAAACGTGTGTTTTGTCTGGCAGAATTATTGTCTGAGTGCTTTGATGAAGCCCAACAAATTTACTCTGGGTTTATTTCAAATGTAATAAACATGGAGATGGAAAAGAAAAGACTGTGGAAAAATGTTTGAAGGGAATCAAAGAAGCTTGGAGAGAACAAGTCTAGAAGTCTGATTCTAGACCTGCAGAAAGAGAGAAAACAAAACTGAGAAACTATAGCAACAAGCAACACATGCATAAATAATAATAACCACACTCAACTTTCCTGTGTCACCTCGGGTGTCCCCCAGGGTTCTGTCCTGGTGCTCCTTTCCTTTCATCACGGACATCCTCCCCTTTGCCAATATTTTCTTTTAGCATCCATTGATTGCAGATGACTCCCTGCTGTGCCTTTCTGAAGGCTCAGCTGGAACATTCTCAAATCAAATTATGACAAAACTACATTTTTCCTCAATGGCACAAAATCCGTAAGATCAAAAGTTGACAAATTCTCTCACAGTCGACAGCTCCGTCGTGTTTCCCTCCCCTCTGACTGAATCTGGACTCAAACTCACTTTAATGTCATGTTTCATCCAATGTTTGCACTGGGAGCAAATGAAGACAGCTTTACAGTCTGTTTTGCATTTTTAAAGCTTTTCACTTGATTAGCTTTTATATTTGACATTCTTGTAGCTTTGCAACTCAGCAGAAACCTTTGTAAAACTTTTCTCCTCACCCCTCCAGCTCAGCAGATAGAAGGTCAACTCTTACAACAGCAGCTTCTACTTTCAGACATGTTTGCCAAAAGTTTTGCTGCTCTTCCCCACACATTTCAAGCTCAGGTTTTACTAGCCTCTGAGAACTTGGCAAAGTGGAGAATTTTCCATTGATCATGAGATTTTATTCTCTTTTTTTCATGGGCTGCTCATATTTTTATCCTGCATACCTGTAGCAAACATTTTGCATTCAACCAGACGTTTGTTTTTTTTTCTCTTCACTGAAAGAAAAAAACTGAATCGTTGCTGTTTTGCTTGTCGGTTCTACATCGGAAACCAGATGTTTAAATACACAGTATCAAAAGATTCATGATATTTTTATTTCTCATCAAAGTCGGGGACAGTGATCTGGATTTTTGGAGACGTGTCCATTAATCTGATTAAATTAAAATGAAAGTTTTTGCTCATAATGACCATCTTTAGGTTTAGAGGCAAAAAGAGAGAAGCTTGCCAGCCGGAAAACGTTTTCCCATCATTATGTGCTTGTGTTTTGCTACAAGAGGAACTGGTGCGTTTTACAAACAAGCATGGACTGAAATGATTCTCCCAGTCAGTTTCAGTGTCTCCAAGATGACAAAGTCCAGGTTTTGATTGTTGTTTTGATCTCTTTGCATGGAGAGAGATCATTTGGCAAAATGTGAAATCTTGACAATGGGGGAAAATGTTTCTTATTATTTTAGCTTTACCAAACAGAAATATGTTTGTAAATCCAAACTGACCTCAAACCAGCAAAGCTTAGCCTGAATAAATGTTAAAATAGGAAAAAAAGTTAGTTTTTTCATACAGTTTACAGTCCATTAGAGGGAGGCCCCTGGTGACCCCTAAGTTAAAATCCCTTTGCTTAAACTTTGAGAGCAACTTTTACAGCATCACTCTGCCTCGTCCACTGAGTGTTTTAGGATCAGAGGCTCAGTGAGGCGAAGCGGGAAGCTGGAATGTTGAGTGAAGGTTTTGAAAGAAATGAATCCCACGTTGGTCCAGTGATTATGGTTAATAAAATCTGACCAAGACAGCATGATCTGGCTTGTTTTACAACATCTTGGTCGGAAAGTTTCTTACTCAGATGTTTTTGCTTTAGACATTTGGGTGTAGGCTCTTCTGGTTTTTCCACTGTAGGCCTTTAGACATCAGGGCAGCAGTAAAAAAAACAATATTTACCAGACAATTAAATAATTGGTTTTATTTCCAATAAATCTCTAGTGACTATTGGCTCTTTTCCAGTGATTTTTTTCTCTCAGACTCGGCTGTTTGTGGACCAGCCAGATGAACTGACTGGACGGTTTCTCACCGGTTCACATGAGTTAAAGGTTTGGTCCTGAGCAGGTTTCTGAGGTTTCACCTCCTGACTTTTTGCTGCTCAGCTCAGCTTCATATCCTAAACTGATCCATGTAGTTTGTCTGTTGCAACTATAAATATTTGAGTTGAATTTTGGATAATTTTCTGTGGAATTTGTTCCTCTTTGTGCTTTCAGAAGATTCTGAAAGATTTGTTCACTTTGATTATTTCAAATGTTTAACTTGGCAGTTTAGTCTTGTGAGCTTGGTCATCCATTGATAAAGGAGAAACTAATGTTTAACAAGAACTAATGTTTATGATTAGTGCGTTAGCATTAGAGATGCTAACCTTTGAGTTAGCCGTCCAGATAGTTCTCCATTCCAGAATCTGGTGTGTTGGACTGAAGCAGTGCAGCTAATAAAACTCTCCTCAGGTCCTGAGGGGAGTTCGCGCTTCCACAACTCAACTGTGTTATGGCATCAAAAATTGGACCAACATGCTATTTTGCAGGTGATGATAATTTCCTGATGCGCATACGAGGCATATCTGGAATACTAATGACGTTTGTCAGAAATGCTATCCAGAACAAACTGTAAAATCTTATTAATGAGGGATTTTTTTTATGTGCCAGCTGCTGGTAATCTGAAACACATGTTGGGAAATTAATAATTAGACTCTTATCTTGTTCAGCTTGCTGAGAATCAGCTTTTCCAGCCAAAGGTACTTTTCTGTCCCAGAGGATCAAACCAGCTGTGTCTGATAAGGAGGAGAGATGGATGGAGAAGTTGCGGTTCGGGTTAGATTAGCTGTTCCAGCGGTTAGGGAGCAAGGACAAAAGCAGACTTCATATCCATCCATCACCTCCTCAGAAAGATTTATGCAGAGGTGGAGGGGAATGTGCCGTGCTTACTAAACCTGAGCTTCCTTTGTGTTTATGTGTCCCTTCGTCTGAAGGCGGTAATGCTGTTTGATTGGTTCCCTGAGCTCATTTTCACTTCCATTACAAGTCTATCAGTGGAAAGCAGGATCTTGATGAAAAGCCTCTGTAGACAATTGATCTCAGTAATGATGAAGAGGAGGGGAAGGGTCAGACGTGCCATTTCTTTCTCAGCATTCCTGCTCAGGTGCTCACTGGAGTGTGAGCCAGACATGGCTTTGCACTTTGATGGGCTTGTTAGATGTGTTGTGTGATGGATTGCTCTTAGGATACTCTTGAAAACCTGCTACCTGTGTGGCACACAGCACAATGGCCAATTATCTCTAAAAAAAAAACTGTGCATGTTCTCTAAAATGTTTTCTAAACTAATTAAATTTCCACTTTGCTGCAACCTTTGCTCAGAACAAACAAGGTGCTGTTGGAAAAAACACAGCCGCAGCTAAAAGAGGCGGGAACCGGCTCAAAGCAGGGTTTCCCTTAATTAGCCTGTTTTGCATTTCTCCAAGGATTTTTCATCCGCATGCCAAATAAAGCTTAAATTGTATCAGTTTAGAACTGAATGTGCTGGAAGCATAGAAGAGATGAAAAAAGTGTGTTCTCAAACCTCCCCTGGGGTTGCGCTAAACCACTTATTTCAGGCTAAACTGGATTATTGACAAAAGACACAAAGCTGGACGGCTTGAGTTTTCATGCATAATGGGGGCTGAAGCTCCAGGCTGATGGTTGAACTGATGGATATTTAACTGGAGAATGCACAAGATTATTTATTCATGAGAAACTACACATCGGGATTGTGTTGCCACTGTAGCTTGTGCCTCATTACACTTCTGGAACAATGCAGGCAGTCTATTCTTTTGCTGTCACCTTTTATTTTTCTTAGAAAGTTGGAGCGTTTGGTGATTTAAGCCTTGAGCAGCAGCACTGAGGTCACAGCTACGGACTCAAGTGCAATCACAGGGTTGGTTTATGTTTTCACTGAAGCCCAGAAATGTTCTTTTGCACAAAGAAAACACAAATGTTGAAATGCAGTAGAAGAATTTTAAGCAAAACGTGACATGTGGATGCAGTCAGGATGGCAGCGTTTCGAGACAACATACCTGTTCATCGCTGAGCCAAGTTGGAGCGAGCATGTTCTGGAGTGATTCCAGTGGATCACTGGTGGATCCCGAACAGGCAAACATGCTTGATTCATATAAAAACGCTGGTTATGTCTTCTCGCATGGTTCTCATCACAGCAGCAGCTGAACAGACCTGCAGAAATGAGTCAGAAACTGAGCAGAGATCAGGGTGTTGTGTGATTCATGCTTGGTTTTAGTGAAACGTTCTCCAGATTGGCTGGATTCCCCACAGTGGGGTTTCCTGTAAGCTGCTGTTTGGAGCTGCCAGAGGTCCTGAGAGCCAGTTAAAAATTTCAGTAAATCTGAGCTGAATTCGCTGCATCAGAACCCGGGGGTCCAACGCCGACCCATCTTCACCAAAGATGACCCATAAGCATCTTTGGTGAACTCTGATCAGCTTCTGGTCATGGCGTTCTGCCGATCGGCTGCAAGCTGCACAGGCTCTCTGGTTTTCAAACGAACCGTTTAGATTTAATTTGTAATTCTGAAACTTGACATGGCAGGACATCTGTCTGTTTCTCCAGCTTTATTTTAATTATGCATCAACATTTCATCCTTCCTGTTTCTAATAATGTGTGGCTTTTATTGTCTGAACAGAAATATAAGTCTTTTTTTTCTTATCTTGTAACATTCAAATAATATTTGACTACATCTGGAGTTTCCTTGTGAAATTCAGCAAAAACCTGATTTTTCTTTACTGACTTTATTTATTTACTCACTTCTGTTAACATCTTGAATATTAAAATTTTCCACTGAATTCTTAGTTTTTTCTGAGAATAAATCAATGTGAAATGCTTGTCTGGATTGAAACTATGACCTTCTGTTGCTAAGCAACGAAACAGCTTCCTCGCCCGTCTCCAGGAAACCCAGAATCATCCAGGGTCGTTTTCAGTCCTGACCTTTTTTCTGTTTTCCATAAATCGTCATGGATACGATGGGCTCCAGCTCCATAGATTTATCTTTCCAGTTCAGAAGTTGCATAAACAGGCGGTTGGTTCAGGCTGTTGTCATGGCGATTTCCGGATGTTTCTGGACTCGTTTTTTTCCAGGCATCAGATCCCGGCGCTGGCAGCGATCATTAGCAGACAGAAGCTGCATTCAAAGGTTAATGATGCCTCTCTTTTCAGACTCAGTTTGTAAATGACAAAGCAATCAATAGTTCATCCCAGAAGCTGTGATGGTTCAAACATCACAGCTTCTGGGCCAAACTTTGGAATATTATAATGTAACGATCTTCTAAATGATTAAATATCAGAGAATGTGATGTTATGATCCCTCTGGAGATTTAATTCCAGCATTCATTAACCTCCAGCTCATCTTTTTATATTCTGCATCTTCTTTTCTCTTGAGCTCTAAATGTAATTTTCAGAAAGTTAAAACTCCAGAGCAGATTGGAAACTTTTGCACGTTTTCTAGTGTTTCGGACACTTTGGGAAAGTCGCCTGGTCCGAACATCGGAACAGACAGAAATATGTCGGCTCATTTTTCAGAGCTTCGCCAACAAGTTATTGAACAGCCAACATTTTACATATTTCATCGGTGTTTCCACGTGTTGGAGAAAGTGTTGAGTATCGACTCTGTTATGATGAATGGAGTTCATACAGCTGTGCTTGTTTTCTTTTGTCTGCAGAGGCCATGAAGTTAAGAGGAAAAATGAAGTGTGTGAAGAAAAGATCTGCTGTTCCCTTTTATTTTAAACAATCGGTGGATTGATTCATGATAAATGTTCTGGTTTTAATAAAGAGAAGTTGAGCCGGAACCAGCTGATCTGGACTGGAGCTGAACTGTTTGGACTGTTCAACAAACAAACCTCTCAGTTTGACAGAAGTAAAATAAAATAAATGAGTCTCTCATTTTTCTGGTGTTTAACAAATAGAAATAACTGACAATCATTAAAAAACCACGTCATAAATAATCTGGAATCAATACAACTATTAATACAACAATTCAGTCCAATTTTCAACCCTTCTTGTTTTGCAGTTTTCTCTCTTGTCCCAATATTTAACTTTTCCAATACCAGAAAAAAGATTATTCCTAAAACAAGATGCAGCTATCTCCATGCTATGCTAGCTGATATGCTATTGGCTGGTGTTTGTTGCTTTGTCTGATCCGGTTTTGTGTTTTTGTGTCTGGCAGAGGAAGAACCACCAGCTGCTGCTGAACGTGTCTCTGTTGGCCGTGTGGGGAGTCGTCTTACTGGCCTGCCGCTTCTCCTGGATGGGCAACAAGCCGCCCAACTTCTCCAACTCAGACAACCCGGCCGCTGACTCGCCTTCGCTCCTCGCCAGAACTCTGACCTTTTTCCACCTGCCTGCCGTCAACTTCTGGCTCCTCCTCTGCCCCGACACGCTGAGTTTTGACTGGTCAATGGATGCCTTGCCTCTGATCAGGAGCCTGGCCGACTGGAGGAACTTCCACACGCTTCTCTTTTACCTCGGATTGCTTTTGCTGGTTCGGTTTGGCCTGTGGATGCACTCAGCAACCAGGACCAAGGAAACCAATGGGAAAAGCCACCATTACATTAACGGCAGGAATGGGAACAGTAATGGACACAGTTACCACGAACACACAAACAACTGTCACACAGACACCAATAATATTTTCTCCCAGAATGGAACCAGCAGCCTCTCAGAGAGCAGGACTTCACTGCCGACCACGGGGAATGTGGTGGCTTTCTCCCTGGGCCTTCTGGCCATCCCCTTCTTACCTGCTACCAACCTGTTTTTCTATGTTGGCTTTGTGATAGCAGAGAGAGTCCTGTACATCCCCAGCATGGGCTTCTGCCTGCTTGTCGCTGTGGGGCTGCGGTCGCTGTGTGTGCGATTGCGACGCAGGTCCTGCAGGAGGGTGTTGCTGCTCTGCAGCGGCGCCATGCTCCTTCTGTTTGGGATGAAAACTGTGGTGAGGAATCAGGACTGGCAGAATGAGGAGATGCTCTACAAGTCAGGGATCTATGTCAATCCTGCTAAAGGTGAGACTGTCCTGACTGCTGAAACGATGACTTAATAATTGTGATTAATCGGTTATTGAAATAACTGCCAACTAATTTGGTAATGAACTGGACTTTACACACTCTAAATGTGTGTAAAGTCACACTCTAATTACTCTTTCTGCTGAAAGAGTAATTAAACTAAACTGTACAAAAAATATATACTTTTTACATCTAAGATGAAAAAACTTTATCTGTGAATATATTCTACCCATGGCAGTTTGAGCTTCACCCTGTTCAAAATCTGTAAAAATATATATATATATTAGGCATCTTTTGCTATCCATCATTAACCCAAAATACAATCAACAGATTAGTAAACAGTATTTTATTTTAGCTGCAGATTCTTTTTTGCTACATATGATCAAGGAATGTGTTGTTGCATTCTATGCAATAAAATCTTTATTTTCTTATTTTAAAGGAATTGAATTAGTTGCTTATTTGCATCTTGGTTGAATTGAAAATCCACCAATTTTTTAAAATTAGATTAATTATCAAAATGATTAATTACTAAAATAGTCTTTGCAGTCCTAATCCCTGCCTTTAATTGATTAAACTTAAGTGTATCCACAGTTGAGCAGACATCTCTGCATCCAACACATCACGTTTTACTGCCTGGATAACTGGAGGACGTCTTCCATCTCTCAATGTTTTCTTGTCTCCAATGCTAAATAATTTAAAGTGAACCTGCTTCAAAATGTCTCCTTCACTCTGGATCACCACAGATAGACGGAGACCTTAGTGCACAGAGTAAAAGTAGGATAAAATAAATTCTGCATATGGTATTATTCGCCTGCCTTCAGTACAGCAGGGAGTTAAAACGGACTCGTCAGTCTTGATGACGTATTTTCTCCTACTTTCCTGCCGTTTCCTGCTCAGAACGCCGTCCCTGCCTGTCCCCGTCTGTCACATCCAGACGGCCATAAAATATTCAAACGGCTTCAAACTAATCAGACGCAGATTTAAACCCAAAGCTAAGTTTGTGGAGCTGCTGAGCAGTGAAGCAGGCGTGGGCCTCACGGCGCAGCAGCAGGACACGTTGAGTTTGCTAATTTCCCTTTCAGATTCTGCAGCGGAGCTGAGGCATGACAGCTGTTTGCTTTGGCAGGCCAACACGGTAGCAGCAATGTCCCGCCTTTCATTCAACAAAGCTAATATGAGATTTGAAGGGAGCCCAACATCAGACACACAAACTGTTTGGATTGCTGGAATCCACACAATCTTTTTTAAATAGAAAAAGTGATGCTAAGAACAGATCAGTCTGGATTTGTAGCTCAAATTGTTTTAACTTCTCCTTATTGATGGTTAAAATGCTGATTAGATTCTAAAGACCAGGATGGATTAGCCCACATTTAATGACTGTTTACTGTTATCTTGTCTCTTGCTGTCTTTGTGAGATTTAGCTTTTAAATTATGCATCAAATGTTGACATAAAGATCAGTGACAGTTCATCCACCAGACCAAATATGTTCACATCATTCAGAATTTACATGAGAAATGTATAAATGTCCAAATAATAAATATAGTTTATAGTGTTTATAGTATATAGTGTTTGTCATTATTCTATAATCAAATCAACCATGCTTTATGATTTTATTTCCCTTTCAGTTTCAGCTCTTCTGCTAATGCGCTAACAGCTAACTTTTCATTTAGCCTTTCCTCAAACTTTGAAACGTTAAGTTCACTTAGTTTTCTCTAAATTAATGTTTCTTCATTCCCCTGGGACATTTGTTTCCACTGAAGCTTCGATATAAACAAAGAAAAACTTGTTTTTTCATCAGAATAATATAATTAGGATAATTATAAAACTGATCAGAAAAATAAACAACTGATCATGCAAAACAAAATCCTGACACCAACAGCAGGTATTCAGTGAAATGTTGTGATCTATTATTAATTACTTGTGGAGCTCAGGTCTTATTACCAAATAAAATCAGAGTTCACATAAAGTACATATACTACATGCAGCATTATTGTGTTTTAACCTACGTTTATTTTACACTAATCAAAGGTCTTTTATACTGTATTTTTTTACTGTATTCAGTGGAAAAACCGAACCTCACCTGTCAGTTCCCTGCTGTTAGCTGCAGTTCATTCGGCTCTTCAGTGGCGCTGCGGTGGTCTTCTTTCAGGCTCAGTCTCTGGAAAACAGTTTTTTCTGACATGGCGCTCCCCTGCAGAGCCATTTGTTGTGTGAGATCACCAACTGCAGCAGAACTGCAGCGTTTTAGACGTTGAACCTGAGATGAGAAACTGCTTAATAAACTTAATATTATTACAAAAGGTCCTTCTTGTTTGTAACAAAGTCATTTAGCATTTAACTAACCTTTTCCTCTGTGACCTGCAGCTTGGGGCAACCTGGGAAATGTTTTGAAGAGTCAGGGGAAGATGGATGAGGCTGAGCAGGCCTACAGAAACGCTCTGTATTACCGCAGCAACATGGCCGACATGCTGTATAACCTGTGAGTATGTGTTTTCATACTTGTGTGCTGTTTGGGTTTATTTTCCTCTGGTTCTTGTGGATGTCATTGTTTCTGTAAAGTGGCTGCAGAACCAGAGACGCAGTGCATTGATCCCAGCTGTTCTCTCTGAGAAATTGCCCTCTTGTCTTCTATTCCCCATCGTGTTGTTGGGCTGACAGGAGTATTAATGATGCCGGTTTAGTCAAAGAGGAAATGTAGAACACCAGGATTCCTTTGATTCCGACTCTTATCAGCTGCTGTTGTCTTGATGTGGAGCTTTAGCTCGTCACGCTGCCTGCGTTGAGCTGCAAACCGTCTCACATGTCGTCCTGGTTTCTCTTTGTCTGCTCCAGTGGTTTGCTGCTGCAGGAAAGCAACAAGTTCTCCGAGGCGCTCCATTACTATAAGCTGGCCATTGGGAGCCGGCCAACGCTGGCTTGTAAGTACAGCTCTTGTCTTTTTATTGACAGCCTCCAGCCCTGGTGGTTGTGGCTGTGCCGTGTCCAGGCAACAGTGAACAAAGGCTGTGGTTATGTAAAGGGAAGTAATGGATGGCAAAGGGCAGCGGGTCTACAGCGGAGCTGAACATTCAAGCACAGCTGTGTGACCAGCTCTCTGAGCCTGCGTATGTCAACGGATCAAGCGAATGCATGATGTCATTCACCATGAATTCGGGCCGCAGCGTCTCTTTGCTTTCATTCCTCCTTCAGTCTCTTCCTTGTTCAGTTTTCTCACCTTCGCTCCGTTATTTCCTCCTCCCAGCTCCAGGCTGCGGTGAGAGTCAGATAAACAGAGTCCTGAACGTCTCGCCCTTCCTCCACCAGAGTAATTGAACATCTAATCAACTTGCGATAAAACTGGGAAATTCTAATTCAGCAATTATCCAATCTGCAGAAGCCGATAGCAGTTAGTTAATTACCCCGAGCTGCTGACACTTTGAATGCAGAATGTTAATGCGACAGTGTTCTTTCCAAGGTTACACCATCACTCAGTGCCTAATTGTGAGCCAACCAGGGCACATTGTTGGGTTTTTATTCAGCCCACATCTTATTCTCTGATTAGGACAAAAGGTTTTGTTTGGCTGCTGATAGGAGGGATAAAAATGACGTCTTTTTGTCAGGGTTTGCACAGGTGCTTGAAAGCCTTGAAAATACTTGAATTTTCCAAGGTTTGGAAAGTGTCTGGTTTCTGTTTAAAGAGCTTAACATTCAAACTGCACAGTTTAGTTATGAACCTTTTTGATTAAAAGCCCAAATCTGAAAAATGTTAATTACAGCTGAACCAGATATTTTACAGACACATTTTTTCACACAGTCAGAAGTTAAATCACGCTAAACTTTTCTTGTTTTATGATTGTTAGAATTACCAAAATTATTGCTGGAGAACTTAGCAAGAACATTTTTATGTTATTTTCAGAATATTTATTATTCCTAATGGTTCAATCACTTATTGATATGTGTAAATAAAATAAAGGTTGGTTTATAAATTAAACAAAGTTATTGAAATTGGGTGATTTTCTTTTTTCTGTTAATTTTGCGTTTTGTTCTCAGACCCATCAGGTGTAAAGGGTGAGAGAGAGAGATTTCAAAACCAAAATAAAATGATTTATATTTTTGTTCATCTCATCCCTGTGGTTGAATGTAAAATATTACCACCCAAAATGATTAATATCAGTAATAAATTACTTCATAAAGTGAATCAAAACTTTGTGCCATTCTGTGTTCATTTGTGTTTTGGTGCTGGAAAAGTATGAAAAGTTGCCTTGAAAATTCTGGAAAAGTGCTTAAATTTTACTGAAAGGCTTTTTCATCTTTCTGTGTTTTATTAATTCTTCTTCACAAAGGAAAGTTTTTACCATTTCCATTTTTTAGTGGAACAGATAAAAAATGTGCAGGATGTTTAATTCCCAACCCGTCTCCTTTACCTTCATAATGCTGTTTCTGTCATGCAGAGGCTGGCAGATTGAGCCGATGCGTCCAGTTTATTTATTCTAACCACCAGGCTTTCTTTAAAGAGGAAGGTCCTCTGAGACTAATTACTCACCAGCAGGTATTGATCAGAAGATCCCATCTTTGACAGTCGCACAGAAGTCCAAGTGCCTCCAGATAAAGCCTGCAAACAAATAGAAAAGATGGAAAAACTTTAGCCAGATCTTAGAAAAACTCACACTAACAATGTTTTTATTTTCACAGTTTAACAAAACCCTAAAGAGTTTCAAACTTTCCAGCGTTGATCAGTTCTGATCTGATCCAACTGCAATAAGAAGAATAGAATTTTTTTCTGTTTTCCCCAACAGAATAAACCTGCTATAAATCTCAGACTGTGTTTCAAATTATATCTCTTGGGTGTAAAGATGTGCAGCTCAGATTTAACTAGATATGATCAAATGCAAAAAACATTCAACCAACTGGATAATCCATCATAAAATATTGTCTTATTAAACAGATTGTTTTAATATCAATCCCAGAAAATCGTCTGTTTCAAACAGAAATGCAGAAATTACCAGGAAAGAGATGGAAAAAAACCTTCATGACTTTATTTTACTGTCTTGATAAAACATCTTCATCAAGGATCCAAACCTTCTGTTTCTGCTGCCATGAAAGATAAAGAAATAAAACTCGTTGGGCTCAGAGAAACGGATCTACAGCTGTGAGGGATGTAATATGATTATGGAAATCAATAAACAGCCATCACTGAGCTGAGTGCTGTTGGATCGATCTGTTTATGCGGCACCAGTCCACACAAGTCATATACAAAACGCTCAGGCAGACACATGCAATAATCCAGTTGAGTCTAATTCAACCCTGTAAACACCATTCAGTTGTTGACAGACACATTCTGTTCAGCCCTGTTATAATGCAGTAAAAAGCATCGAGACCAAATCCTTTAGAGTGATAAAACGCCTGAATCCAGGGATTAGCCTGATCCTCACCTCCTGCTTGTTTCCTTCTCCAGCCGCCTACTTGAACACGGGCATCGTCCTCATGAATCAGGGCCGTCTGGACGAGGCCAAGCGGACCTTCCTGACCTGCGCCGACATCCCCGACGAGAACCTGAAGGACCCCCACGCCCACAAGAGTTCAGTCACCAGCTGCCTGTACAACCTGGGCAAGCTGCTGCATGAGCAGGGCCAGCAGGAGGTACCACATCCAAACGCCTTCAGCAACCTGCCAGCATAACCTGTGTTTCCATGAGCCTGTAATCACACAGTTTGACTGTTGGGAAGTAAATTTTGCTGAAAAAGGTCAGGACTGAAAACGACACTGGGTGATTCTGGCTTGGCTTATTATTCTGATGTAATGGAAACAACTAATGACAAAGTTTTGCTCACATTTGTAGTCAGAACCAGCTTGTTAAGTGTCAGAATCTGCAGCTCTAATAAGCTGGGTTTACATTTTTTTAAAAATAGTGAGAAATTTCTATTTCTAAAGTAAGATTAATTAATTCTTAATGTAAATTACATTTCACTTCTTTTTATTACCAGTTGGATATTGATGTTATACTTTATACAGCAGTGTAGATCAATTTATTTTTTATGTTTTTTCCTGATAAATGTCCTGCCACTGCAGGAGTTGAGGTTCTTTTCATTCCCTTCATAAAGGACAATTTGAAACCGCAGTAAACTGAGATGAAACGCAGGATGCTGCTGACGGAGCCTTCAGGGGACACTGAGTAAAACTCTTGCTTTTATACGGACATGTTTCTGTCATAAGGGACGTTGTGTTTGCACAGATAATCCTCGGGCTGTTCTGAACAAATTCGCTCTATTTCACGCCCCTCGGCTAAAATGGCTGTTTTTCCAATGCTGCACATTTATATTGACCATAAGCAGCGATGCTGTAGATTTGATCAAATCTGCAGCTGTAGTTCTGCTGGTTCACTACTTTATAAACTGTCTGGATGCTTGAACCTAAAACCGTCGCTATTTAAACTCGGGGGTTTTCTGAGGTCAATTGGTCGACATGCATCACATCCACTGTATCACCGTCAGTAACCAGCACTGTTCTGGTTGTGCTAACAGCCGTGACGTGCAGGATGGAGGCTTTGTGCTCAGCTCTGTATGAACCACCAAGCCAGAGACCCCCGATTCCACACTGGGTATTCATATTGGAGCCGTTCCCCAAAGCCAGTTTTTCTCTTTTTTTTTTATCTGGGAGGGTCTATCTGCTTTTTCTTACACAAACATCCCCACCTTCTTTTTCTCATTTCTTTGTTTCTTTCACAGGAGGCCATCTCCATGTTTAAAGAAGCAATACAGAAAATGCCAAGACAGTTTGCACCGCAGAGCCTCTACAACATGCTGGGTGAGTGCTGCTTTTGTTTCAGGATCATCAGAGTAAAACAACATTACTGTTCCTTTAAACAGTCTGAGAAAGCCCAGATTATAGTAATTCA
Source organism: Poeciliopsis paucimaculata (assembly GCA_903067055.1). Classification (NCBI taxonomy): domain Eukaryota; kingdom Metazoa; phylum Chordata; class Actinopteri; order Cyprinodontiformes; family Poeciliidae; genus Poeciliopsis; species Poeciliopsis paucimaculata. Next base: position 26,729 of record CAEGAD010066052.1, on the reverse strand, counting down.
CTATGTTTGGGTTGGTACCTGTGAACCTGCATTAAGGCAACACCTCAAACACTCTGCTTCCCAGAGTGCACTGCACAAGCTAAACAGGATGTTAGTTCAGCAGAAGCTAATGCTAAAGTGCTATACTGATACAGTATATTTGGATCTAATGCTAACGCGTTATACCAACACAATATTAGTTCAATGAAAACTAATGCTAAATGCTATTCTAACATGGTATTTAGCAGAAGCCAAGAAAAAAAGCCTCTCAAAATAAAATCAAAGTTATCCCATCTCACATTGTGAAATGAGAAGTTTGACCTGAACGGGGTTGTTCTGACAGAAAAGCCTGATTTAACAAGGCAGTAATAGATTTTTGTTAACATGTTGAACAGATTTAATCTGCAGCTCTGGTTGTTGGACTGCAGCTGTACACCAGCTGTTCTCATTCTTCTGCTCTTGATTTCATTATCTTTCCTCTAATCTTCCCACTTCTTCCTTTCAAACCTTTGCTGTTTAATATTTACACAGAGAGACAAACAGTTGAAACCTGGGATGTCTGTAATCCAGACCTGGTAATGCCCGGGGCTTGTTTGTGTGTTGGCAGAATACAATATGACAGATCTTTGGAGATTATGTCAAAACGTTGATTAAAGCTTCCGGCACCATTAAGGGGCGACACGGCGTTTCAAATGGAGGCGCTGGGCCGGAGATCTGTGATTTCTGCTGCTTAGCGCCGCTTCCTCGCTGAACTGATTTGCACATTTGGCTCTGGTGCTCATATCTGTTTCCAGTTTCGCTCACTTTGCTCCTCTCACGCTGTTTGTCAGACGCCAACGAGCAGCAGCAGCTTTCATCAGAGGCAGACCTGGGTGGTAATCTGCACCCTGCTGGTCTCCCTCCAATGCTCTCTGGTGGGCTCAGGAATGCTGCTCACTCTCAGCTCCTTGGACTCAATGTCACTTCTAATTGCATGTTAGTTTTTGTGCTTATCTCAGACACAGAACCTCTGCCAGGGAGCAGACCCATCAATAAAACAGGAGGTCAGAGATAAAAACCTGCAAATAACAGAATCTAGATAAACCTCACTGTACAGACACTCAGATTAGATTAAAGTTACAGCAATAATTATTTATTGGCGTAACCGCAGGCTCCCTTATTGAATCCAAAATGCGGTTATGGACTCGGGTTGACTTTCAAAACTTGCATAGAAATATGAAAAAGAAATGACAGAATGGAAATGCTGAGGTTTCTGAAGAAACCGTTCGTCTCCTATAAATCTCAGTTTCTCAGATACCGCATTCATGATAATGTAACATAAATAATGGATCCTCAACTTGATAAAAACAAGGATGAATAGGCCATATTCTTAATTTTCCAATTCCAACCCGCTGTAAATTTATATGAAATAATCAATTATTTAAATCAGCAGGTTTTAACAAACTGCCTTCCAGGCTGCAGCTCCATTCAATTCTATTCAGTTTATTTTATTTCTATAAAGCCATTTCAACAAAGTCAGTTCAATCACACACACTTTCAGTTCATTATTAAAATTATCGTAAACATTTTCTGTCTAAGGAAACTCAGCAGCTCATCGAGTCACTGACTTACAGAATTCGTTCCTCTGGACCAGCAGGGGGCGACGGCACACAATCCTATGTGTTGCGTCATTGAGTGGCTGAACATGCATGTAGCAACAGTGGAGAGGAAAAACTATCCGTAAACAGGAAGAAACCTGATATCTGATCCAGAACGTTTCAAACAGGCTTTTATCTAACATCAGAACTTTATGTATTTATATGTTTGTATTTGAACGTAAAAATAATTCTTTGACTGGAATGAAGCTTCCCTTTCAACTATGAGTGCAATGGCTGACACGCAGCACACACATCAACAGTAAAGCACATGGATGATGCAAACTTCCTAACACAAAAACAGAAATGCAACAGAAAAACGCTGCAAATAAAAACTGTTTGAGTCACAAAACAGAACCAAACAATTAACACAACAAATGTGACCGAAAAATCAGCAAACACAGTCAGGAGAAGCTGACGAGAAAACGCTGCAAACTGCAAAAACAACTACATGTATAAAATGTTGCCAACTCGCTGCATAACAAGGAAGTCCTCCAGACCACTAGGGGGAGTCTGGAATCAGTAATATTAGCGAAGTTAAGAAGCTAATGTTCAGTAATATTGAAATAGACATGAAGTATAGCAAACTTTTCCTTCAGTGAGTTTGCAGATTTTCATTTTTGCTGCTGTTTTTACGAATTGTTTCATTTTTCCTCTTGCTCCTGTTTCCTGTTGCAGAATTTTGTTTGTGGTTGCATCATTTTCCATTTGCATGGAAAATGCAAGTTGTATGTTTGTATGTTTTTTATTTTCTGGGATTGCAGTATTTTTGGTTGCATGTTTTTCTGATGTGCGTTTTGAAGTATCTGCCTCTTGCAGTCTCTTGTTGCACCTGTCGGCCACCGTTTGAGGACTGTCACCAGAGGAAGAGCAGGAAGCAGTTTGGTGTCTTGGCCTGTGACTCTGTGACCCCTGATCTGACCTTTTGACCCGCAGGTGAAGCCTACATGCGCCTGAACAAGCTGCCTGAAGCCGAGCACTGGTACAGGGAGTCGCTGAGAGCCAAACCGGACCACATTCCTGCTCACCTCACCTACGGAAAACTCCTGGCTATCACAGTAAGTTTTCATTTGAAGCATTTTGCACCGAAATAAGTAATCTGGATCAAACTCAAGACGTTCTCTAATTCAATGCAGCAACTAGTTTTAGCTCATTAGCTCTTACTTCACAGTTATGTTTCTTTGGAGAGGTTTTTTCCATCACAATATTGATACTGGAGAATGAAGATCTTCTGTCCTGTGATTTTTCCACTTGTCTCCAGCCGTTCATTCAGCCTGCAGAGCTGAATGAACGGCTGCTGATGAGGAGATTCAGCTGCGCTGCTGCAGCCGAACTGAACTCAGGTTTGGGTTTCAGCTCAACATTGAAACCTTCTTTCAGTGAAATCTCATTCATGTTGTATCTTTGAAGAAACAGAAAGCCAACTTTCTAAAACATAATAAAAAATAAAAAGGTAGCTTGGCTTCCTTCTGCATCTCAATGAGCAGAAAAGGTTTCCAAAGATTCAACTTTTATTCAATCTCTTTCTCTCTTTGTCCGGCCCTAAAGAAACAGACGTGAATAAAAGACATTTTTTCGGTTCCTACTGAAAACTTCCTGAACTTTGAATTTCCCACCTGAACAGAAGTTAAAATTTGCTCCTTTTTACTTGTTATGCTGCTTCTTAGAATAACAATAACCAGGCAGCCTGTAGGGATGGAGGGAGGGATGGATGATGGATGGATGTTGTATTTATTTTTGAAAAATGATAGGAATTATTAGTTTGATGCATTTAATGATTGAAAATAAAATCAGATTTTCGGTATTGATCACTGATCAGCTTTCAAGTGTTTGATTGGTGCATCTCCAGCTTTCTCCTTGTTATTATTTCTTGTCCATTCTCACTTATCAGTCTTGGAATCTTGCAGGAAATCTTTGTTCTCAAAAACCTTCGAAGTTTAAGTTCAATAACCAAAACTTTATTTATTTCTGAAAAACATAAAGTAAATATCGATGCTGGTTTCTCTGCTGTTAAATTCAGAGGAAAAGTTCAGCTCTGTTTGTAACTAGCATCTAGATCCATATTTATCACACTGTGGGTCGGCTGATAAATCCATGCAGAAACTGGGCAGTAAAACCTCAAGCTGGTCATTCAGAGGTTCTGTTCATTTCAACAGACCCAGAAAAGCAAAGCAAAGCAAATAATTCCATTTATATTTATTGTAATAGCAAAAGAAAAATGTTTTAATCTGAACATAAACACTTTTGTTTCTTAAATAACCTGCATAATGGGTTTAAATTGGAGGAGTTTTCAGTTCTGCACCCTGACTGTCTGAACAAACAGAGGAGCTAAGAGTCGCTATGTGAGCTGCTTTGAGGGGACAACAGAGTTCAGATCTTCAGGACGATCATCTGAACCGTGTCTGGACGCCGCTGCCCGTTCCTGCCTGCCTGCAGCTCCTGATTGCAGCCTTTAGCTGCCGCCTCGCATGTCAGCAGCGTTTAAAATGATCAAACGCAGAGCAGGAAGTGGAGCGACCTGCAGCTCTCAGGCTTCGCTCCCTGTGGAACAACTCTTCATGATGAAGACACTTCAGATGCTGGCCGGGTTTCAGGTTCGCTTCTCCACGAGCTGCAGGGAGGATGCAGGATGACGCTCTGCTGCAGGGTCACACAGAGGTCACACAGGGGTCACACGGGTCAGGTGAGGATGGCGGTGCTGACCTGGTAGCTGACATCTGGAGCGATGAAGAACTTAATGATGAAGATCAGTTCTGGGTTTCGGGTCATGATGGCGCCACCTGCTGGGATGCATGTCGACGTTTTTCTGTCACTTCCTCTGCGAACAGGAAGTCAGAGTCGGAGCTACATGTGCAGCTCGTCTGATGCTATCAGGTGTGAGGCGTCCGCAGTGAGCCTCGTTTGGAGCCAGAGGAAGAGCGCATACAGCTGCTTTTCTCATCCGTCTTTTCAACCCCCTCTTGGCTTCATTATGCTTTCAATTTTCTCTCACAACAAGAGGAACAGAAGCTGACAGCGGACTCATCTCAGGAACATTTATATTTGCAGAAATTTCTCTGTGTTTTCCTGCCTCTGAGGAGGTCGTTCTGTTTTTCTAAGCCTGTTCCTATGAATGCTTTTGGACCTTGAAAGCACCCATCCCTCCATCCAGACCAGAACAAAAATGCACAGATGTGATACTGCTCAGACGTGAACTTTGACCCAGACTAGTACACCACCAGCTCAGTGCCTCCTCTGGTAAACATGTAGCTGATTTTCAGATTTTTACAGTAGAAGAATTGGTTTTTAAATGGAGTCTAACTCACTGTATGAAACTTTTAATTAATTGCAGGATCTGTAATTAATGTCATTGTAATTAAAAACTATCAACAAACTAAGCAGCATTTTCTTTATGGGCGTACCAGAAACAGATGAATGCAAAGTTTCCAGTGGAAACCGGAACCAGCCTGAACCCATTTTCCATCCACACAGTCAAATGATGTAAACATGAAACATTCATGAACTCAAGTGTTCAAACCAAAGTGTATCTTGTACGAAACATCATATCGAAGTTTATAGGTATGTTTGTTTTATTAATGCATTCTGATTGGTTGATTTCTGCACATTGTTGCTCAATAATTTTAAAGCATTTGTCTGAAAGTATTTAACTTCACTCACAGCCAGAACTCAGGGTTCCAGTCCTGTTCAGTCCGCCTTAATCCAACTCCAGTCCATTTGTCTAGAAAGTTCGTTTCAGCTGGGGAGGTCTGAATGCAAACGACGGTCTGGGTTTGGTTGAAGTGAACTCTGGTTCGGTTTGAATTCATATGTGAACGCCAGGGAGACTGGAGACCGCTCCAAAATCAGGAAGTGGACTACAGTGCAGGGCATTCTGGGTAAATACAAACAAGACAAACACACTAGCCTAGCAGTAGTGGGAGAAATGTCTGGTAACAAAGATAAAAGAGAAATCCTCCAAGTGGTAAAATCTGACTCCATTTTTGTTTCCATTTGTTGAAGAAGGAAGTTGTGCTTCAGAGGTTTTTGTCAGTGGTTTTCGGTGCAGCGCCCCCACTGGCCAGGAGGGCAACAGGTTGGTTTGACTCAGAGCAGAGACAAAGAGAGATGGAGCAGATGCTGCTGTTTTCGTCTCCAATTGAACTGAGTCTACTGAGCTTTCAGGTGTTAAACATCCTCAGATTTTCTGCTTGCTCTGGTCAGGCTGAGCTGTGATTGGTTCCTTGTTCCAGTCTGCAGAGAGTAAAGGAGCTCTGTGCATCTGAAGAGATTCAAACCGGCTGTTCCAACCCGCCCAGCCTCCAGTATCGATTCGCTCGTCTCTCTAAAGGCCGGAGTAACCGTTCCATTGAATAAAACTTGTGTGATCCTTATAAATATGCGAGTCTCCAAGTCCCTGCAGACCCATAAGGTTCTCTGTGGCTGCGCTCACACACTTTCCACACACTGTCCTGTTTCATCAGACACACACATGTTGGCCTCCGGTGCTTCTGCTCTGGAAGTGTTTCTCGCTCAGATTAAAGCGGTAATGAAGGAGCCTTCTCTGGGCCAAACATGACACCGTGCACTTTTGACGGATGACACGTGAGGAGGAGAGAATAACACTTGTGGTTCCCATGTTTCATGTCCGTTTATTGGGATTTATTGTTGCAGCAGTCTGTGGTTGAGGTGGGGGGCATTCGGTTCATGCAGAGGTATCTGGGCTGCTGAGCAGACCTTGGTGTTTTCATAATGAGAGGCTTTGAGAAGTGGGTGCAGAAATAATGACGCTGCTTCTAATCCTTCTCTCTCAGGGGCAGAAAACAGAAGCTGAGCGCTACTTCCTGAAGGCCATCCAACTGGATCCCTCTAAGGGCAACTGCTACATGCATTACGGTGAGATTTCTGTTTTTATTTCAAATTGACACATCCTGACTTCTTATTCAGTTATTTGATTTGGCTGTTAAAGACGTTCTGGACAAAGGCAGGAACGTTTTGGACGCCTGTTTGGACAAGTGTTTGTTGAGCCTTTTGTCACGTCTTCCTCCAGACATCAAGAATCTCTTTCTGTGTGTGGTTAGAGAGCTTTATGAAGACAGAGGACGATTTCCTCTCATTGTTCACTTCAGTTTGATGCGGACATGGAACGTGACGATTTCAGCGTCTCTCTTGTCTTCCATCATTTTTAAATCTCTTAAAAACATTCAATTTTATTTATTATGTTAAATCATATTTTTCTTTAAAGATGTCAGCAGACTGCCATTGCAAAAGGCTTTTATTACAAAATATAAGAAAATGATATGAATAAAGACAGGGTTTTTCAAAGTGGGGGCCATCATGAAGACTCTGGTGGACCTCCGAAAGTTGCAGGGAAGATCAGAAAAAAATATACAAATTTAAATAAATAAATAGATTTTATTTTTTACCGATGCTGGTGAAATGATCCCATCAGAGAAACTTTCACCAAACATCCACTGATCTATCAGGGTCAGATAATCTGCACTGACCAAACCCGGATGGTTTGTAAAGTTCCTATCTGGTGTTTCAGCCTGAGCCACAGTAAACGTTGTTGCACCGTGTCATCTTCAGGAGGATCTGCTCATGTTTTAACAGGACTGCTGTTTTCTCCTGCAGGTCAGTTTTTACTGGAAGAGTCACGGCTCCTGGAAGCAGCAGAGATGGCGAAGACGGCCGCCCGCCTGGACGGTGGGGAGTTTGATGTGGTGTTCAGCGCCGCTCACATGCTTAGGTAAGGCCTTCAACACACACCTCTCTGTCTTATTTTTGATTTCTGCAGTGTAGGTGCACACACGCAGATGCTGCACGGTACTTCAAAACGGTTTACCTTGGCTGGGCTGAAAGCAGTGTGTCTGCACGCTTTATCCGCCTGCGTGATTTTCTTGGCTGCAGGTTGTAATCCCTCTCTCTCTGAACGGTGGTAGAATCCAGAACTGAAGCTTTAACTCATCACAGCAAGAGATGTTCAAACTTCAGCTGTCTCTGGATCCGAGTCTCACTTGGAAGCGTGTTTGTTTGATGAGGCTGAGCAGAAAAGCCGGAGAGTCGGTGAACATGAGTCATGATCGGAAAAAGTGTCGATGCTGAACAACTTCAACCAGCGGCGACATCTTAGCTAAAACTTCTCATACATCATCGTTGGGATCCTGCAGGATCTGCACCGCGAACACACTTCAGCGTAGAGAGCTCTGGAAGCTGTAGAGTTTCTCAGGCAATGCTTGGGTTGAACTCATCTCCGCCAGCTTGGCATGGGGTCCTGCTCTTCTGCAGCTCAGGCTCTTTATGTGTTTGTGTTGGACACGGCTGTGGAAAGACCTCTTCTTGATGCAGACAGAAGTGAATCTGCGCAGGAGAAGAGATCATAAGGAGAAGCAGACACTTACCAGTGTGTAAATGTTGTTCATGGCTCTCTGGGGTTTTCGGGTCGTCAGCATTTGGATTCTGAACTAATAATTCCCGCCTGCCTCCTTTAGCGCATCGCTGAAAATGTGAATGCAGAAATGCCAGGGAAAATTTTTTATTTTCCAGAAAAAAATTCCCAGATTGTGACTGATATTCAAAACCATTTCATGGTTAGCAGTTGGGTAAAGCCAAATTTAATTCGGAATAAAACAAAAACTTTTTGCTTTTTGTTGCCATGTTGTCCTTCTTTGAGGTGCTTTTTTCTCTCAGGTGGTTGAATCGGCTGTTCTTCTCTACATCAAACCTCCACTTCCTGTAAATCTTGATCTGGTTGTTGGAAATCCAAACAAAGTGACCCAAAGCTACTTCAAAATAAGAGCCTAAATGTAAACTATATTTTGACAGTCGGTAACCAAAACTTCAACACAGATCTCAACATTTATTGAACAGAAAGTTTACAAAACAGCCAAATAATGTAGAATTTATCTGGAAACATTCATTTAGGAGAAGCTAAGTGCGCTAAGAGTTTTCACAATTAGCAAAAATGTGCTAAATAAAAAATTAGCTGTGATTTTAGCACATTTGTGGAGTAGCGGAAATTTGCCCAGGACTGTTAATTTCCATGTTCAAAGTGAAGACATTAAATTAAAACCACAAGAAAGCTGATTGGTTATAAACCCTGCAGGATTTAAGGAGTCTGACTCTGACCTGAATCCTCACTGACGTCAATTCGCCAACAGACGTTGACATCCTAAATGAAGCTGTGGGTCCAGACGGCTGCCAGCTTTGATCCAGGTAATATCAGGCGCTGCTCACTCAGCCGTCCAGCCGCTGTCCTTGACTTTGTCAGAGGGAAATTATTTGCTATTAGACGTTACGGCCATTAGGAAAAAACCTGCAGCTGTGGATCCTGAAGGTGGTTCTGGAGAGAGCAGAGCATTAGTTCAGATAAAGGAAATGTTGCTGCTGTTTGAGAACGAAACGCCTCAGACTTTAAATAAAACAATATTTATGTCTCGACTGCAGATCTCATCTCAGGTGTCGCATTTTTAGGTAATAATTCTGACAAATCCTGTTTGTCACAGTGAAACGAGACGTTTTCTTTGTGTCCGTATCATTTATTCGTTTTAATCTCATGACAAGATAATCATATTTTCTTTTTTCAATATGTTTGAATATTGGAACTGCAACACAAAACGACTACTAATGACTCAGATTGTGTTTATTTGTAGCCGCCAGCCTCCTCCAATGAGCTGCTGCCTCCATATCATAGCTAAACATTTCTGGGTTAAAAATACCTTTTCATTGATCTGATGTAATAGTAAAAAATTTTTATCCAAATGAACTGAAATAAATGCTTGAAACTATGCTTTTATGTCTTTGAAGTGAATTTCTCTTAAATATCCAGTGAACCAAACATCCCAAATCCACTAGATATGAATGATTGGACTGGACTAAAACTCCTCAAGTAATAAACCCTCAAGCCATAATAAGTAAATCTGATTTCCATCCTCAAACAGAGTCAAGTGATTTGCAGGTTTCAGCAGAAAGTTCTCGTTGCGTTTCTTCATGCAGTTCCTCCATGTTATTTTCTCCGTGACCCCTGGGAACCGGTAAACACTCCGGGTTCAAGGCCTGGGCCAAAGCCAGCAGCAATAAAATTGACTAACGATCGCCTCTCCCTGTTTTTCCCTCTTCAGACAAGCCAAGCTCAACGAAGCAGCCGAGAAGTATTACGGACAAGCAGCGAGCCTGAGACCCAACGTGAGTACAACCTTGACTCGCTATTCCTCCTCATTACCTTATACTTTGATGGACGCGCTGCAATTACGGTCAGACTGACTTTCCAATATCATTACTGGCTGTTCTGCCTCTAACAACAGGATTCATTGTCAGTCCTGCTCAGAATAATGAGTTCTTGGGTTTTCCTGAGCTCAGACGTTTGCTTGTGCAGCATCCATCAACAAGTTCAAAGGAAGGGCCGGAGTGAGCAGATTGGAAAAAATAATGGTACGAACACCGAGCCGGAGGACGGGATCCTGACGGGACAGGTCCGCTGGTTTGAGGGCGGGAGTGTGTTTAGGATGCGGTCATCCTGTTTGTTCCCCGTCGCTGATTGGAAACAGATAGCTGTGGATTAATGATCAAATACATCTTTATATTGTTTTACAGGAATCATAGTTTGGCCTTTTCTGCACACAAACCTGGGTAAAATATGAAGAAACGCTGTCAAACAAGAGCAGGCAGGACTCCACAGAGGTCATGGCGTTCAGATCTGAGTAGGTTTCGTGGTAAAAATGTCAAAGTAAAGTCAGATTTCTCTCCAAACATCAAATTAAAACCCAGAGAGCAAATGAGAGAAATCATCCTGAAGCTGCAAGAATTCAGCTGCAAAACTTTTACAATGTTTTGATGTTTGTGGAAAAAACTATAAAGCATCAGGATCTCAACGTGAGGACATGACATCCTGTTGTGTCAGTAGATGCAATTATTATGAATAAAAAAACCTAGAAAAACTCCTAAAACTTGCATTTATCAGATGCCATTAGTAATTTTCAGGCAAAGTCAATAAGAACCACTGTGGAAGGTCCAAAGAGCCTCATGTGGCTCGAAAGCTGCAGGTGGAAGTTCGGTGTGTGAGGTCAGTAAAATGTCAGTAATAATGATTAAGAATCCAAAATAGGCAGAACATTTCTAAAAATAAAGACTTAGAAGGATTCACCCCTGTATGAAAAAAAAAATGCTTATTAGTGTGAAACTGGAAAATGGAGGAGATTTCCTGTTTGATGTAGTTTATAGAGAATCCAGAGAATTCCCCTGATGCAGTGGATCCGATCAGAACCGGATCTCCAGGTTGTTAAAAACAGACCCGGTTCTGTTGTGAAAGTCGCTGCATGAGTCAGGAACGTTTCAGTTCACATATCAAAACAAGATGCGGTTGTGGCTCCGCCTACTGCTGGCTCAGCCTCAGAGCAAGAAGTGGAAACAGATTGTTAAACAGTAAAACAACAGGATCTGTGATTTTTAATCATATTATTGATTATTAATTCAGTTTGTTGTCAGCCAACATTTATACATTAAGTATCCATGATGGTTTAGAGTTTTGTTAACTGAGTGAAAACCAGGCAGGATTCACTGCACAATGAGATGAATATAAAAATGTTTATGTGGAAACACAGAAACACAAACAGAGGAGAGAAGGTAAATTACTCTCTGAACATCATGATGCAATTTTCATCATTTTGTTCTCCATTTCCTATCAACGAGAGTCAATTTCAGCACTTTGGATGTGAGAAGCTTCAGAAAGCTTTTGGCTCTGATATTTCTTCACCTGGGCATGCAGGCTGGGTCCATGATGTCTGTAGCTTTTACTGGACTCTCCTAGAAACAAAACATTTTGTTGACAAAATTGTGGCAAGCTGCCTCAAAGTTTGAATGAATCATTGAAAACAAGATATCTGTTGAAACAAGCTGATGTGATCGGCTTCTGATTAGCTAGAGCAGGGTATCAAACTCCAGTCCTGCAGGTTTTAGAGGAGCCACAGGTACAAAACAATTGAATGAAACGGCGTCATTACCTCCAGTGTGGATCAGATCTCCAGAACCTTAATGACCCCATTATTCGGTTCAGGTGCTGCAGCAGAGGCTCATCTAGACGCTGTAGGATTCCTAACACCATCAACTAGAGCTAATGCCATCAGCTAGAGCTGACACCATCAACCACTGCTAACGCCTTTAGCTAGAGCTAACGCCATCAGCTAGAGCTGACACCATCAACTAGAGCTAATGCCGTCAGCTAGAGCTGACGCCATCAGCTAGCGCTAACGCCATCAGCTAGAGCTGACACCATCAGCTACCGCTAACGCCATCAACCACTGCTAACACCTTTAGCTAGAGCTAACGCCATCAGCTACAGCTGATGCCATCAGCTAGAGCTGACGCCATCAGCTAGAGCTAATGCCATCAGCTAGAGCTGACGCCATCAGCTAGAGCTGACACCATCAACCACTGCTAACGCCTTTAGCTAGAGCTAACGCCATCAGCTAGAGCTAATGCCATCAGCTAGAGCTGANGCTGACGCCATCAGCTAGCGCTAACGCCATCAGCTAGAGCTGACACCATCAGCTAGAGCTAATGTCATCAGCTAGTGCTGACACCATCAGCTAGAGCCGACACCATCAGCTAGAGCTGACACCATCAACCACTGCTAACGCCTTTAGCTAGAGCTAACACCATCAGCTAGAGCTAACGCCATCAGCTAGCGCTAACGCCATCAGCTAGAGCTGACACCATCAACCACTGCTAACGCCTTTAGCTAGAGCTAACGCCATCAGCTAGAGCTGACACCATCAACCACTGCTAACGCCTTTAGCTAGAGCTAACACCATCAACCACTGCTAACGCCTTTAGCTAGAGCTAACACCATCAGCTAGAGCTAACACCATCAACCACTGCTAATGCCTTTAGCTTGAGCTAACACCATCAGCTAGAGCTAACACCATCAACCACTGCTAACGCCTTTAGCTAGAGCTAACACCATCAACCACTGTTAACGCCGTTAGCTAGAGCTAACACCATCAGCTAGAGCTAACACTATCAGGTAATGCTAACACCATTAGCAGTAGCAAATGCTAAAACAAATTAAAAGATAATGAATGGATGCTTAAAGTGAGTCTTTGTAACAAACCATTGTAATATATTTGAGAAAATGTTTTGATCCCCATGCTAGCTGTGAGCATAGTTAGCATAGTTAGCATAATCAGCGTTATGCAGCATTCTGTGTGTTTTATTTAAAGTAATAAAAACTAAAGATCCTGTTGAATGTTTCTCAGATTAAGTTAAACCAACAGTGAATCTCTTTTCAGTTTTCCTAATTGTGATCAAATGATGAAATCTGAACTGTAAGATGTGGCAAGGTGTTACCAAACCTTTTTATTACGGCTTCACATCTTCCTACACCACCGCAGCAGAAGGAAGATACGTGGTATAATTTACTCGGCTCTTAATCAGCACAGCTGTTTTGCATTAATCATGTTGCATATGCGCGTTGTCAGACTGAGAGAACCATTCCCTACCAAGTCCTTCAGCAGGAGATAAATCCAGTTTGATTCTCGGTCAGAACCATCTGGTCTCTGCAACCTGCAGCCTTTTCTCTCTTATGCCTTCAAATTCTTTCTAAAGTCATGAAGGTCAAGTCTCTCCTCAGTCAGTTTGCCATGTGGCCAAGCTCCTCTGCTCTGTGCCCAAAGAGGCTGCAGCTCAGGAGGAAATGAGGGGATGAAGAGAAATAAAGGCTTCTGAAAACAGCAACATTCTGTAGAATCTGGAGGAGCCAGGAAAAAAGGAAATGAGTATAAAAATATCTCAGATATGTGAAAGGCAGAAGATTGTTTTAGACATTTATAGAATTCAAATTAACTTGATTTTGCAGATATTTTAAAATCTTTTTGCTCAAATATTGTTTATTTTGTTTATCGTTTTAACAGTAGATTTTACTTGTTATGCTTCTCTTTAAACTTCTAACTTTATTTAATTCACAAATTTAGACGAGTCAATGCGAATCTTGACACTGCTAACCTGAGGTTTCCTGCTTTGGACCTCTGGTTGTTCACTTCAGATGCATTTGAGGGTTTAAACAAGAAAATAAAAACATTTTGAATTGAGTTGAATCTGCAAATTTTCAATTGATTTCAATCTAAAAAAATAAGCATCTGTATTTGTTCAGTGACCCTTTTCTGTTCTCCCTGAAGCGACGCTTTAACTTACGCCCGACCGTGTTGAGAGGCCAGGCAGGTTATTATTTTACCATTTTGTTGTCCAGTCAGGGCTTTTCACTGTCCACATACACCCTAGAGTTATGACTAATGCACCATTTAAACCCACTCAGCTCACAAACTCAGAATAAAATGTGACTGCACTTTGAATCTTTAGTAAAAGATTAAAGTTACAGTTATATAATAAACACCCAATTGTCACCTGCAGATGTTGGATGCAGTGTTTGCAGTGTGAGGTCTGTTCATTACTACTGTTACTTCAAATCATGTCCATGTGTATAAACAATCCAACTCCCAGCATTATTTTGTGGTGTGGCCCTAAAGCGGTGAGGTCAAGCTGAAGGTAATTTATTGCACAAACAGTCTCAGAATCTCTGCGCCGTTACGTCGCAGAGCTGCAGCTGCTTCTGCAGCGCAAAGGAACGGCAGGAGATCGCTCAGATCAGGCCACAGCGCAACCAGGAACAACAACGTTTATCTTATTTGTTAGTTTGATTTTGAACTAGGAAAAGATAATATATTATTCCTTTTAATTTTCCAATCATTAAGTCTCCCCACATCTCGGTTTTTTCATTTCTGGGAGGTAGAAATGTCATAACCCAAATTTGACATATCTGATTATTTTGCATATTATTCCACTCATACGGACGAGGGGTGTTGTGCATTTTCCTGGCACATTGTGACATTTTATAGCACAATGTAACTTTAGCTGTTTCCATCAACCATTTTTTACTTTGAAGTATCGCATAGGGAAAGATTGATGGAAACAGTAAAATTTGTGAAAACTTGAAAGAGATTTAAAGATTCCTCACACATGCATGACCAAAACAAAGCAACGCTGCAGGTAGTTTTCTGATGAGGGAATAACATTATAACATTATAACATGATAACATGATGTAAAGCTTTAAAAAGTCAGTTTACATCATTCTGACCCTTTTCTCATATTCTGTTACAATCACAATCTGTGTTTGAGGTTTTTCCTGATGGTCTAAACAAAGCATTCATCATTGTGACATGGAGAGAAACTATTTGGTTTTAGGATTTTTTTTAACCAAGAAAAATCTGAAAAGTGTGGCATGTATTTATATTTACCCCACTGAGTCGTTTGTGACGCATGCTTAGCTGCTGCTGTGTGTTTAGAGTTAAAGGTTTTAGTTTTCTGCGACCTGAGCTGAAGCTCTCTGCAGCTCCTCCAGAGCTACCAGTTGTCTCTGTGCTGCTTCTCTGGTTATCTCTGTCCTTCCTGTCAGCCCAGGTGGACGTCCATGTCCCGGTAGATCTGCATGTCTCCTCTGATTCTTGTTCTCTGACACCAGAACCAGAACAGCTGCATTTATTCAGAGATTAAATTAACCTCAGCAGATTAAAGAGTCGCCTCAGGATAACTGGTTAATAATTACATAGAAACATAGATTTCAAGGAACAAAATGATTTTTCTTCTATGAAATGCAGAAGTGCTGATAAACTCAGAAGCAGACATGTAGCTTCTCTGCTGGATGAGGCATTTTTTCCACATCTCTAACCAAAATGGTGATCAGATGTTGCCCCTCCCTTGGCCTACATACTTCTTGGTCTTGACATGATTGCACCCGAGGCACTTTTCCTGTACTTATATCTCCATGACTCATCCGTCACACTGATTATGACTTTGCCCATTGGCACCAGCAGAAATAAACATCTCGAGCCACTTCAAAGCGGCGGCTGCTCCCTCTGACATTGATGGCCACAGACCAGACGCAGGGACAGGCGGGGAGTCGTTCTTCCCAAACGCCGCGCTGTTTGGCCGATCTGAAACGGGGCGCTCGTATCGCTCAGGCTCTGCTGTGATGACTCAGTGCTCCACTACAACTAAAGAGCAGATCATGTAATACTTTGAATCATCTGCAGGATCAGATGTTTATAACAGAAGCTAAGATGACTGTGAGAAAATTCTGCGTTTGTGTTTTTTGGAGTTTTACTCCCTGCATGTCGTCACTCAGAAAAGACGAATGACCACAAATCATTCCCTGCTAAAATATTCAGTATGAACAGACAGGCTGCATTATTCATCAGCACTGATGTGGTGAAATGTGAATTTCTAATCTCATTATGTCTCCAGTCTAAACAGAACATCAGCTCTTTCTCAGGAAGCTCTTAGCTGATCGGATCCATTTGTTTTCAGAATCTGGTCTTCTTTGGCAGAACTCAGTCAACATACTGAGTTAGTAATTAGTAAATCTTCCAAACGCTCAGATTTTTCAGGATTTTTCTACTCCTCTCTTCAAGGGACCCCACAGAATTTTGTTTCCAGTGTTGGACACGCATCCACTAATCTGCTAATCTCCTAATTTGTTGTTTAGCGCGTTTGTGTTTTTGAAGCACACCTAGATTCCCCTAAATTAATGTTTCAGGTTAAATTCTAGTGCGCTAATTTACTCAATAGTTTACTAATCTTTCAGTTGAATAAAGTTTGACATCTGTGATGAAGTTTTGGTTGTTGACCATTAGAGATGAACATTTATGCAAATTTTGTGTTTTGCACATTGCTGTACAATTTAGGTCTCAACTGCTTCTAAAAACAACCAAAGCATTGTTGTTTGTGCAGGAGGCTCCACTTCTGCTTTTCAAAGATGTATGTTTATGTAATTGCACATCTGTTTGCAGCCATTTTTACATGCAAATGTAACAATGAGTTGGGGGCGTGGCCAGCAGCAGCTTGTTTGGATTTAAAGCGACAGAGGCTCTTGTTTTAGGCAGACTGGAATCTCATCATCTAAGTTTTTCTGCACATGTTTTGTATAGTCCATAGACTTGTCCTAACCTGTTCAAGGAAGCATAGTAGAAAACTAAAAGTAGTTAGTAGCTGCTGTACACCAGCTAAATATCTCAATGCTAGCTGATCGGATCCTAAATGGTCCTTTATGTTTGCTTCAGTACCCTGCAGCTCTGATGAACCTCGGAGCGATCCTCCACCTCAACGGGAAACTGCAAGAAGCCGAAGCCAATTACCTCCGGGCTCTTCAGCTGAAACCAGACGACACCATCACCCAGTCCAATCTGCGTAAGCTTTGGAACATCATGGAGAAGCAGGGCCTGAGGACCATGAGTCCCTGAGATCTCCCATCCCGCCTGCACGCCATCTGCGCTCCAGACCCGGGGAGACGGGCGGCCTGCGTGCCCTCGTTCTGTTTTCTCATCCAGGAGAGAAGGAAGAGACCGAGGGAGGACGTTTGGAGAGACACGTTGTGCCGCACAGCCTCCCCCCACTAATCACCTCTGAGCTCTGCAAACACCTCAGGCCTGCAGCTCTGCTCAGGATTGCTTACAGTCAGGAAGGCATCTGGATTCCTTTCTGCAGATTTACTGCTTTTGTTTTTTATTCAAGAATATTTCAAATTAAAGTGAAGCCACAGGTTCATCGCTGCCGCAGAATGAGGTATGAAGAACACAGAGGGGAGCACTGAAGGACTTTCTGACTAATTTTAGTTTCACTTTGGGTTTTTTTCTTGAAAATGAAGGAAAGAAGGTACAAATGAAGACCTGGACACAATTTAACTTCTTAAAATTTAATTTATAGTCTCTGTTTTTAAACCTTCTCATTTGGCCACTTTAATCTGAAATTGCACCACATATTGATTCCTAAAGTAGCAACTATCCTGATATTCAGAGAAAAGCATAAAAAGGGAAATCAGAGAAACTGTTTCAGCACAATAAGAGTCTTTAAGGCCTCCAAATGGCTGCAGTTAATCTAACTAATCTGTTTTAGCAAGCTTTGGAATCGCCTTCATTGCCAGTGGTATTTTTATTCTTCACTTCTAAATATTAAACTACCATCACCATTAAAAGCTGAAAGCTTCAGGTTGCAGATGGAAAACCTTAAAGGTACCAGGAAGCTGGACAGAACCTGGAATAACAGAGTTCGACCAGCCAGCAGCTAAGCTAATGTCCAACTTTTATCCTTACATGGATCAACACAGTCACAGCTCGTTGAAAGGGAAATGTTTAAATGCCTTTATGCTTAGGTAAAGTTATGCCATTGTGTTTGAATAAATATTAATATATAGCTGCCAAGTTTTATACACAGAACAACACAGCGAACTGTAGCTCCAGAACTGAGTGAGTTTGTTACGATACAGTAAATGGTTTTTCAGTATCTTACAGCTGTTCTTAGGTCTCATCTGTATATATTTTGTCTAGTTTTCATATTTTTGGTTGTTTTTGTCAGTTTTTAGTAAAAGAAAGAGCACCTTCATTAAAGTTTGTACAGTATTTGTTATTTGTTGGCCCCAGTCCTGTTCAGAGTTATTGCTCTGTTACCTGTGATCAGTGAACCAGTGGTGGGTACACTTGTTAGTAGCACAGCTAATTTTTTGTTGAACGTTTTAGCATTTTTGCCAACTTTGAAAACACTTGGCACTCTCAGCTTCCCTTAAATGAATATTTTCAGATACATTCTGAAGCACTAGTTTACTTGCCTGTTTTTGAAACTTTCAGTTAAATAAAATTCATCATCTGAGTTGAAGTTTTTATCGACTGTTAAAAATTCTTCAAGTAGTCAGACATTTTTCTTCTTGCTCTTATTTTGAAGTGTGTGAAGACTGTTCCACTTCCTGTCCTCGCAATTATTTTTCTCAAAACATTGAAGAATAAAATGCAATAAATTCAGAGCAGTAATTAATATACATTTAACCAGGTGAATAGAATCCACTGACGATTATTTACATAATTACCTTGAATAAGTATCCAGTGTTTTAATATCCACTTATGTTCTTTGCTTACGATGCAGCGCAGCAAATGATGTTCATGCTTTACCCAGAATGCATTGCTGTAGTTCTACAGTAAACAGTTTAAAATGTCCAGTGTTTTCTGGACCTTTAGGCAAAATTAGCAACAGAGTTAGCAAAACTGAAACCCTGAGTGAAAAATAAAAATTCCTTTGTGAGGAACAAACCCAACTGTTAGGCGTGCAATGACAAACTTGACCCTGTTGAGGGCGATGTACTGTGCTGTAACACATGTTGTGTCATTGACACATGTTGGGTACCAACATGGTTGAATTTAGCATTAGCTTCTGCTCAATGCTGTCGGTGTAGCAAGTTAGCAGAACTAATATTCATGATCGGTGCTTTGCGGTCAGTGCAGCTAATATTTTTAGCTAGCGGTGCCCACCACTGTCCAGAGCTAAACCCAGGTACCAGATCTGACTCCAGATAGAGGCGGTGCTAAGATCAAGACCTCAGATACTTCCTGTTGTGTCTCTTCATCCAGCTGGACCATCAGTGGGGCTTTGGCGCGGCGTTTCAAGCGGTCAGCTTTTAAATACCCCGATCTATTGTCATGTTTATTACAAGACTGTACTATAACACATTTCTTTTTGATCTAGCGGGTCTGGGTTTCCCCCATAGAGTTTACTGGGGACAGCAGCTTCCAGTCAGTGTGTTTGAAATAGACAGGCTGGATCTGAATATTGTTCTCATTTGTCCCCTCAAAGCAACTGAATCACTTAAATATTCCAAGAAAATGTCTGAGTTTATAAAGCACAAAAACAACTGGAACAAAACTGAAATATGTTACAAAGTGAATTAAGAAAAATTCATCAAACTGAGAATAAACATGCTTGTGTTGTTTTTATTTTACTGCACTTTAAAGCTACTATTAAGGCTCATACAGTGCTCTGAAAAAGTATTTCCTTCAAAGATTTATGTTGTTTTTTTAGATTTATTGTCACTTAAATGCTTCAGAATTAAACAGACGACCTTTATTCAGATAAAGATAACTGGATAACATAAATAAAGTACAACTCAAATGATGATTTCACTCTGGTCTGACATTTTGTAATTTGCAGGTAGCAGAGATTTGATTAGCTTGTTATGCAAAAACTTCTTAATGCCAAATTGATTAAAAGATGTCAACAACACAATGCTCATCCATCCAGCCTTTCATGTTGCAGTCAGAAAATGTTGCCACATTATGAAGCAACATGTGTTGTAAACAAAGCACAGTTAGTTAGCCAATGTTGGCACCAAGAATGTCACTGAATATGTTTGGATTATGAATTCCCCAAGACAAAATCTGCAAAACAAAGGAAATCCATCACCTTGTTTCGCAGTTCTGCAGCAAAGACTTTATAAACAGAATATACTGATATCTATGCAGCACCAGGAGAGACTAAATCCAACTTTCCTACACAACAAAATGTATTTAAGGGCTAAAAAAGTAGCTTTTGCATTTCTCCCATTTAATATACTGTGCTATGATAAACATTTGGTTCATACTCAAAAACCCTCCAATATGGCTGAAATGACACAATTTTTCAGAGTGATTCAAAATTTCTCCCAGACTCATTTCCACATAACCTTTAAATGGCTTCATTAATGATTGAAATAAACATTTATTAACTCTCTTTTCTGCATGTATTCAGGTCATCTGTGCTGATTTTAACATTTGCTTGATATTCTGAAACAGCAAACATGAAAGAACCTGTAAGAGAATTTTTTTTATAGCACTGTATGCAGTCTTGATTCTAATGAAGGGTCCAACTGGACGATTCTGATCCCAACTGTTAACAGAACCGGCTGGAACTGTGTTGTTTTTTTCACATGTAAAATGAAGGAAGGTCATTCGATGGCGCTTCTGCGTGTTTCTAGTCGTTGCTTAAGACAATTCACGAACACGGCTAATGCAGCTATTTACCCAACACCTGCTTCAGGAGGCTGAGGCTGAGATGTGGTGTTATATGAAGCGTCAAGTTGTCGTCTGCACGGTGCTGTTTCTTTACTGTGATGGTGGGAAGGAAACGTTAAGAGTTCACATTGATTTCCTGCCTCCCTCACACATCCATACACTCATTCCTGGTGTAAATATTTAAAGTGTTGATGAGGAAACAAGATTTTTAATGTCTGTAAGAAGGTGTGAAAAGAAAAAGTGTTTCACTCTGTGTCTCTGCTCAGGGATCTCAAGCAGTGGGCTATTGCAGAAACTTGTTCACAGAGAATTTACTAAATTAAAATTTATTTTTGAAATGTGTTGCATTTGTATAAATTATCAGGATTTGTAGCCCTGTTCTCCTTTTTTGTAAAAATAAAAACTGAACAACGTGCAAGAAGTCTTTTCATCCTCTGTTTTTTCCCAATACATTTGATATTTCTGCTCTCTAGTTTGGCTCATAAAACCAGGTCAGATGAGCATGAAGACGAGCTCAGCATTAAAGTGTCTCCCTCTTACTTTTGTTTAATTACAGGTTGGCATTGTTCACCACGCACATATGAATGAGTACCATAAAGTTTTTATCATATGTTTTTGAGAATAAAACAGTAGTTCTACTGCATGTTAGCTCCAAACTAACATGCCCAAACTAGCATGTTTGGAGCTAGCATGCTAGTTTCCTCGCTAGCTCAGTGGCTAACTACTAATCTGTGGCTAAAGAGGCATAAATTATGTGTTTCAGTTAGAAATGTATAAACCCAATGAGCAAAAATCTGCTCATTATGTTAAAAGTTATGCTTTTCTTGCAAAATAACAATTTGTTCAGCATTTTTAGGTCATATCTCTCTTGTATTCAAACATGTGAAATAGAAACACAAAATACAGAAGCAGCGTATTATTTGTGCTGAGTGAACATTAACTAGACATGTTTTATGTACTAATAAGGCCAGTTTACTGTACGTGCATGTTGGGTGCCCCTTGATAAGATTGTTTATCAAAACAAAAACTATCTGCCAGGTTTTTGGTCCACAGCTTCAATGAGGTAGGTTTTTTTTTAATTCCTGTGGGATATTAGAGTTAATGTTGTGCTCTGCAGTGGAGCAGTGTTTACGGGCCGTTATAAAGTCCTCCCCTCACAAATTTGCTAAAATGTGTCATAAAATCATCTTAGCTGCATCTCTGCCGCGCTTTGATCTTTCAACAACAAAGCCGACATGTAAATAATCCCATATGGAAAAGGGGCAGCAGTGTGAACACATGGCGGCTGAGCGCCGCTTCCAGCCGCCCCCCGCTGATCAGCACCGGGTCGTCCCTGTGAACAGAACAGTCTGCCGTGTGATGCTTCTCACATGTCTGCTGCCCTGATCCGAGCTCTCCTCATTGGACCGGATGCCACCGACGTCTTCTTATCACAACACAGGTGAGAAACTGAGTCTGTGGAGAAACAACACATTTCATCTTCCATGTTGTAGAAAGCAATTGAAAGATTTTTTTATTTTCTTGCAGAGCCAGATGCAAATCTATGAATTATTATGTGACTAAAACGTAACATTCTTGAGCACTGGTGTCCAAACGTTTTGTCACATGGCCTGAAATCATCAAGGATAAAGTACTGTACTGGTTCATGGGCCAAAAAAATGTCCAAAACCACAAAAAACAGTATTTTTTATTATGGAGATAAATTAGGCTTAAACATGTTCAGTACTATAAAACCTGACTGGCATTCAGAATCCAAAAAGCTTTTTCTAAAAAAAAAAAAATAAGAAAAAACAGTTGAAGTTTCTCTAACTTTTTTTGCAAACAAACAGAAGTGCAGATTTCACATGTGAAGCTGTAACTATGGGAGACAATGAAGGGATTCGGACAAACACAACTTTACTTCCTGATCTGTTGTTGATCAGCAGATTAAAACTTCTCTTTGTTGTGTTGCCTGGTTTTATTATGAAATCCCTTTGAACACATGGCCTTTTCATTAGCATCATGACCAGTTCCATGTTTCAGCTTATTTTTATTCATGCAGTAAAGTAAACCAACATGTGTTGAATGCTGTTTCACATATAACTGAAACTTGACGTGCAAGAGCCTCATAGATCCATCCTGACAGAACATTCTTCGTTAGGAAAACGAACGAAGCAGAAACCAGCTGTTCATATTTATTTAGAAATTAATGTCAGGAAACTTTATTGAAGAAATGAGATTTCGTGTCCTGGTTTGCCTTCAGTTCTTCCAAATCCTAAACGCTTGAGTGTTTGAGGTTAACGGTAATAATCATCCAGCCAAATCAAAGATCCTCATTCACTGGAACAATTCAAACAAAATACAACAAAACGATCTGCAGACCTGGTTTTACCTTCATCCTGGTTGATTCAGGTCAAGTTTATTAGAGCATTTCAAATAATCACCAATTATCCAACAACCATTACTGGATTGTTACTTTGATACAGTAATCAGTATCAAATATACCGATCAATGATCAATCAAACACAGCACTAAACAGGGTTTTTATCCTGATTTAAAGGAGCTCTGTGTTTCAGCAGTTTATTTTTCTGGAAGTTTGTTCCAGATTAAAGGAGCATAAAATCTGAATGATGTTTGTCCATGTTTGGTTCTCTGCGTGAAGCACTGTTACAGTAATCAATAAAGATAAGATAGAGTTTCTCTAGATTTTACTGAAACATTAATCCTTTAATCCTAAAAATGTTCCTCAGCTGGTAGAAGGCTGACTTTGTAACCGTCTTTGTGTCTGAAGGTTCAGGTCAGAGTCCATCACTGATCTCCAGTTTCCAGCTGTAACAACTGAAGCTGTGCGCTGATCGTTCCTCTTTAGATCCAAAGAGAATAACTTCAGTTCTGTTTCTGTTCAGCTGGACGAAGTTGCATTTAAATGAGTTGAAAAGAAACAGTTCAGTGATTTAGTGTCATTGAGGAAAAATTCATGTCAATATTCTACTGCACATCAAAATAGAAAAATATTTATTTTAACAGCATCAACATGTTTACTAAATGTAAGATTTATGTGCCTGTTTCACATTTTCTTGCTCTATCCTGCTGGAAAATCTGCCTTAAAGGGGAACTCATGAAGAAAAGTACAATTCTTGGAGGTTTTGTATTTTCTTTAATATACTGTCTTCATTTATTATCCTTCATGGCTTTAGATAAAACTTCTATTATCTGAGTCAGACACCCTAGGAAATAAACAGTCTGTCTTCCAGTTTTATAACTTTTTGCTTTTTGACCTTTTGTCTCCAAACACTTCAAACTGGGCAAAAGGATTTTATTTTATTATACTGTAATCTGGAAAATCAGCCAGACTAATATTTTTCAGTATGAGTTGATAAAGTGTCTTTACTTTGATCTGGTGGAGTTGAGCGCTTGGCTCAGCTCAGGCCGGCTGTGCGTGATACTGAGAAGTCCTTCCCTCTGGACTCGGTACAGGCTGTTATTGTTTGATAGAAAAGGCATTAAGATGAAGCTTCGGCATGAGACACAGACTCACCTCCCGTTATTGAAGCATTTTCATGTCCAAGAAAGGAAATTTATTTTTGCTTTATGCTCAGTGTGAGTCTTTTGCCAAAATACTAAAAAAAAAAAAATCACAAAAACAGGATTAAAAACTGAAACATTTTGAACAAAAACTGTTTGAGTTTGACGCAACAAAACCTGGTTTCAAAAATAATCATTTCTGGTCTCCCAAAACACCAAAGTCATGTGGATGCACAGCCAAAACGAGAAAGACATTTTCTGGATCCATCTAAAGTCTTCTCCATGTGGACGCAGCCTTGGATTTAAAAAGGTTTTTTTAATTGAATTGCAGCCTGAAGGGAATAGATACAAGTTAATTTTCCAGTAGGCGAAGAATCCAAAACATACAGCTGGAATTTCAAAGGAACAGTTTGGATAAAAGCATATTCATGTTCTAACACATGGCCTAGTCAAAGTCCAGACCTAAATCCAACTGATGAAAGCTGCAGGCGGAGACACAACCAGAAGACTCTTAGCTGCAGTGAAAGATGAAACATATAAAAATAAATACGTTTTATTATTATGTTCCTTCCACCAGAGAACTGTTCACCACTTCATGTGGTTCTTTCATACAAGAAATGAATAATATTCACTAACTCCCAGATTAAATCTCAGCGGTGAAGTAAGCAAAATTGATCAAAACTCATTTCTCACAGTGACACTTGAGGAATGTGTCACTGTGAGAAATTTGCTTTAATAAAATAAGAATGTAAAGTCATAACAGCAGGACTAAATGACTGGGATGTCATCTCTGAAATTAGCATATATGTTGGGAATATTCTGGTAAACGGCAGGAAATGAACACATCAAGGTTTATTTCCTCCAGGCCATCAGCAGATCAACCGACACAGATCCGATCCGATTCTGATGCTAAACTTTAGAAAAGCTACCAGAATCCATTAAATGTTTGACTAATTGCTGGCGACCTGCTGCAGGACTTTTATTCCCCTCCTTGACTTTACTGCCTCGTTTAACCGGCAGCTCCTGCAATAAACAAGCTGCTGTTTGATCGTCCCGCCCGGCTGCCTGTGCTTACACAGGTGGCCCACGTCAGCAGAAAGCAGCAGTAAACGAAACAAGCCAGATCTCCATCTCCTGAAAATGGCCGCCTCGGAGGATTTACAGATCTCTGTTTACAGCCTGCAGGGCCTTCTGGACACGCAACAAATTTCAGGAAATGGCACCATGTTTCTGTCCACATGTCTTCCCTCTGATTCTGTTCCTGTGAAGCAGTGAACTTGCTAACTGGAACACTGCAGTGTTTGTGTAGGGAGACATGACAGTGCGTCCATGGAGCAGGTGCCTCCCGTCCGTATCAGGAACGCAGAATTGATTCGTTCCAGAGGCGAGATATGGAAAACATGGAGCAAAGTCAAAGGAACAGACTCTTCCCATGACAGCTGGATTCCCAGTCAGACAAACGGACCGACTGCATGCTGAGAGGGAAATATCTGGAAATGATTTGAAGTGAATTCTTGTGAGAACCAGCAGAGTTTCTCAGTTCCTTTAAGGTTTTAACCTTGAGTCTCCAGGAGACGAAACACGACGGTAAACATGGACCACTCAGCCATCCTGACCAGGAATTGGTCAGAAATTCCTGACCAATTTGGATTTAATCATTAAATTTTTAAAATTTTTTGCAAACTTATATATTTTTTAGAGAATATCCAAGTTTTTTTCTTCTAAATATTTGAAATTAGTTGACTTTCTGAGATTTTGGCAGATTTTTTTATTTATTTACAATGGTCCCAATCATAACCTACATGGTATGAATATAATAATGTGGGTCAGTTTCGTGCCTGAATCCTCCACCTGACAGACATTTACAATAAAAATCCTCTTTACTCTGAGCAAAAGATTAACCCAAGAATGAGTTAAAAGATGTTTAAATTTTGCATTCCTCTAGAAAATTAGTTTTAATTGAACTGTAACTCACATTAAAACTATGAAAAGGTCTGAAATAATTTACTTTTTAACATTCTGAACCTGTTTGTTCTTGTTGAAGGTTAAAGGTTAAATAAACAAGTGAAGTCTCGTTGGATCTCTCAGCCTTCGTTTTATTGGAGAGAATCTGGTGGCAGCTGAACGTCTGGAGCTGCTTCACTGTGTCCGTCTGTCTGTCTGTCTGTTTCTGTCTGTCTGTCTGTCTGTCTGTTTCTGTCGGTCTGTCTGTTTCTGTCTGTCTGTCTGTCTGTCTGTCTGTCTGTCTGTCTGTTTCTGTCTGTCTGTGTCCGTCTGTCTGTCTGTCTGTCTGTTTCTGTCTGTGTGTCTGTTTCTGTCTGTCTGTCTGTTTCTGTCTGTCTGTGTCCGTCTGTCTGTCTGTCTGTCTGTTTCTGTCTGTCTGTCTGTTTCTGTCTGTCTGTGTCCGTCTGTCTGTCTGTCTGTCTGTCTGTCTGTTTCTGTCTGTCTGTTTCTGTCTGTCTGTCTGTTTCTGTCTGTCTGTCTGTCTGTCTGTCTGTCTGTCTGTTTCTGTCTGTCTGTCTGTTTCTGTCTGTCTGTTTCTGTCTGTCTGTTTGTCTGTCTGTTTCTGTCTGTCTGTCTGTCTGTTTCTGTCTGTCTGTCTGTTTCTGTCTGTCTGTCTGTTTCTGTCTGTCTGTCTGTCTGTCTGTCTGTCTGTCTGTGTGTCTGTTTCTGTCTGTCTGTCTGTTTCTGTCTGTCTGTTTCTGTCTGTTTCTGTCTGTCTGTCTGTTTCTGTCTGTCTGTTTCTGTCTGTCTGTTTGTCTGTCTGTTTCTGTCTGT
>CAEGAD010066048.1:0-18646 GCA_903067055.1 Poeciliopsis paucimaculata | reverse complement strand
TGCATTAGTGATTTGTCCAGATTGTTCTTTTTTAGCATTGGTTTGATAACTGCTGTTTTCAAAGCCTGGGGGAAAACGCCTGATGTGATTGATGTGTTTACTATTTGGATCAGATCAGTAGCAATAACAGGCAGGACTTTCTTAAAGAAATGTGTGGGTAGGACATCCAGACAGCAGGAACTGGAGCTTAATTGGCTTATAATTTCTTCTAGGGTATTATAATTAAGTGGTTGAAAGTGGGTCATTTTTCCTGTATATTACTTTACAATAGCCTCAAAATGACATTAATATTATAATTCATTGCAATAATTATTTGGACAGTTTATCATCCAGCAGTGTTTGTTTTCATGATAGGCCTATTTACCGAGCCTGTTGCAATAAGCAATTAATCAATTAATCACATGATGAGTTAAAATGAGCTTGATAATTTCCTTTATGATGATTAATATTTTTTGAAGTTTTCAAGGATTTTTTTTGTTTACAGAGTCTTCATAATCCGTTTTATTTATGGTTTTGATTAAGTGGTTTTTATTTCTGTTTATCTATTGTTTTTGGTTGTGTTTTATTTTGGCCTGGTTAGGGCTGGGGAATAAATTAATAACAATATACACTAGCAACAACCTCTTTAGTAACTTGCACAGCTGCACTTTCAGGTTTTGCCACTCTGCCTCATAACTGCTTAGAAATAAATGACAGCATAGATTGAAAATGTATACAACTCAAAAGAAAACCTTGGATTAAATGGGAAAAGTCATGCTACCAGTATGGCCGTATTTCAGATTTTTAAAACAAACAAAAAAAATTAACCAATAATTATCTATATTAACTGATATGAAACTCTTAGCGATGTTCTCAGACCTCATCCTACTCAGTCACCTCCTCTAGTTCATTACAAAACCAAAAATTCACAAGGTAAAATTCAAATTCTTGAACTTTAATTAAATACATCTATTTAAATCAATAAAATAGTATAAATACTTTAAAGCTGCAATTTGTTTTTTTTACATATTTGTTAAAATTGTTGTGACAGTACAGCATAAGATGGATAGTCTGTGAAAATTTCCTCCACCTCCTCTCTAAGCTAGAATCACCATCAGCAGAAATGCATAGCTTCTGGTCAATAACAGCCAATCAAAGCCAGGAGGAGTGTCTTAGCGCTGTCAATCATCCTCATGTATGTTTTGTTAAATGTGCTAATGTTGCAGAAACAACTTACAGTTACAGGAAAACTGCTTGGCTATGCTAACTAGCATAGTTAACATAACCACCTATTACAGTTATGCTAGCATAGTTACTAGCATAACTATGCTAGTAATTACCATAGTTACTAGTATGCTAGTTACTATGCTACCACAAAGGTAGCAGAAAGAAAGGGGGAGAGTGAGAGCAGCTCAGATATGATGGCGATTGACAGCAGTAAGGCCCTCCTCCTTGCTCTGACTGGTTAATTTTAATGGAATTTGTGCATCAAGAACTGGGAGTACTGGGTGAAGGAAGATTTTTTTCTCAGATTATCTCATATTACAATTTCAGTGCATAGTGACCATTTTGACAAAAATGTAAAGACATATTTAAACTCCTCAATTAAATGAAGAAGATTGTCTGACAACTTTAAAACCAGTTGAAATAGGTCACTGGCAGCTCAGCTCAGGGTGAATAATCCACGGCCAGATCTCCAGCATCTCCTGCGGCGTTCGACTGTGAACCAGCATCAGGCTTCTGTAGATGCATGGGTTGTCCCTGTCCTTCTCCTCAATGCCAAACGTCCTAAATCCTGGGTGCTTTTCAGGCACCAGGCCCAGCTTCTCCAGACACATCCCAGTGTAGACATCGTCAATGGGATACAAGACCACCTGCTGAGAAATGTTGGAAAGACGTATTGCTAAATTCCCAGAGAGCAGGTAGCCTCCACCGCCAGCGTAGGATGGGTACTGCCCCACAAATACACTCTCAGGGATAAAATACTTCAGTTTTCTGTTTCTGTGCGGTCCTGCATTCTTGATAACGTCACCTATGAACAAATCTTTGCCTTTGCCCTCAGACAAGCCTCCTAGGAAGTCAATAATTTGCAAGGTGTTAACAAAGACGTCGTCGTCACCCTTGAGAATATACTGAGCATGAGGACAGTCCGTGCTGAACCACTCTAGAAAAAGGACTTCTTTAAGGGTCAGGTTGAAGAACGTGTCCCTGTAGTCCCACTGCAGCAGGTCTTTGTGAAGCTTTGCCTCGTGGTTTAGCATCTCCTGCAGGTCGGGAAAATTGTCCACCGATGAAGTACTGCCAAGCAGGAACACGGTCACCACACTCCGATTGGCTAAGAAGCCAGCGTGTCCCCATGTCTGGCGAATGGCCTGGCGCCGGTCGAAATGCGGCATCAGTGACTTGACCACCAGCAGAAGGAAGGGTTTTTCATCGCAGATGTGGGGCTGATTTATCAGCATCGGATACGTCCTACAGCGCATGTGTAAGAGAAAGTCCTGGTACCGCTTTGGTAGAGTGTTGTAGTCCAAAACCTGCCTTGGGACCCGGTAATCTGCTTCACATGGGTCAACAGGTCCGGTATCATTAAGCCAATCCGGCAGAGCAATGAAGGAGCCTCCAAAGAGTTCTGAGTTGATAAGCGGGTTGTTAATCACTTCCAAGCGCTGCTGCTCCTTGTTCCAGAAGGATTCGCTCACTAACGTTGGGCGCCAGAACCTCTCGGATGGAATCCGAATCCCCTTCGGACCGTCTTTGTGCCCAAGTTTCCACGAAACGCCCACCAGGACACAAATCAAGATGTTGATCATCATCAACATGCAGAGGGCCTTTCCTTTCTTCCGGCCCAATGGCATGTGTGCACCGTGAATCTAGAAAAAAAGACGATATATTAATAAATAAATACAACAGCAAATAAATGAAAAACCCGAAGCTCTGGAATGCCATGTCGAGACTCACAGGATGAATAGGAATATGCAGAAACATACTAGCCCACTTTGAAAGGATTGGGAGAAATATGTTACAAGGTTATCAGGAAGTTTGATTCTCCAAAGTTTGGTTTTAGAGCTCAAACTTTCAGAATACAAGGCCTCTTTTTCTCTCTTAATTCCCCAGGAACAATTTTTCCTCATCCCTTCTCTAATCCCTCCTATTTTCTCCGTGACAAAGACAGGCAAGCAGGAATCATCCGTTTCCAATTCAGACATGCACATGACACCACTTTACAGGCAGCAGTGGCTCAGTGGGCTTAGACTGCACACACAAAGGGCCACATAAATATTGATATTAGAACTTTATTATGTGACGATGCAGCTCAAATAAAGTGAAACACTTTTACACAAGAGAGTATTTCATCACTTGTCACAATTAAGCAGGGTTTTGGGAAATCACAAACAATCCCAACAAACACATTGAAGTTTGACACAGCAAGATGATAAAAATGCAGAAAAAGTATACATTTTGCAAGATAATAAATTTGCTTTTTCTTCAACAAAATCACATTATCTTTCAGTTCAGACTGTGCCCAGACCAAGTATTGTACTAAAGAGTAGTGCAGCAACTTGTTACACACCTCTGAATAGGCTGACGGTTTGCTGGTTGTGGGTGGCACTCACATTACCCCTCATTTCACATGAATGCGCTCCAGCAAGGAGAAGCTTGTTCCTGCTTTTTCTGCAGCCATCAGGAATTCAAACTGTAAACATTAAAGCAGTAAGAAATGTTTTTGTTAAAGTGAATGTGATCATTCATCACACATATTATCCTCAGTAGACCTAGTAAATGTTTATTCAAAGTTAAATGTGATTTATTCCTAAATATGCACAGCAAAAGGTGCCATCATGTTCTGTGTGTTGGGCTGATATTCAAACAAATGTTGATGTTAAACGGGTTAATTATTTTGTTACTATGCCACTAAGAACAAAACTACCTTTAGATATTTTTGTGAGGAAATTACAAAGGAGTATTAAAGTCATTGTCAAAGAAAAAAAAAAAAAAAACTTTTAAGATTTAATCTCAGAAATGTTCTAGAAAAAACTCCAGAAGCAGGGCCGTGCAGAGACCTTTGGAGGGGCAGGGGCTCAAAGTTAAATCGGGGCACACTGAACAGGACCTTAAAACATCCTACAACAACATAGCAATATTACTATTAATTTTATTATTTTTGCCAAGCCTGTAGTTCCAGTGGATGGCTTACCTTTGTGCCAACATGTCACAACATGATTTATAGGCCAGTAGTTCCTCAGTAGGGCTGCATGATACCAGTAAGAAGTATAATTGCAATATTATACCTTTCACTCCTATAATATTAATCTACATGTTTGTGACTCACAATGACCAGTCACTGTTGGTGTCTGCAGTGAGGGCAGGCCGCCTTTTGGGATTTATAATCTAACCTTTACATTTATTCCCTATAATGTGTTCCTTGTTCTTCATATTTGCCTGCTCTCTGACAAACCACTGACAAAGTCACGGGACAGGATGACAAATACTAAGGTTAAATTACACACTGGTGGAACCTGCTTAAAAGTGAGGTGACTTTTTGAGGCAGCTGGTTACACCGGATTTCATCGGAGTTAAAGGTGATATTCGCACGTCAAGTTTATCAGATTATCCTTCAGTTTATCACAACAATTTGTAATAAAATATATGAAACTTTACGGCTGCAACTGTAAAAAGATATAAAGGGTAAAAATACTTTTAGATGTTTGCTGAAATCCGTGACTGGAGTTTCAAAAAAATATATATTTGGCCTCGTTTCTAAATACCTTCATGTACAAACCTATTAAAACATTATAAGCAGTAAACTAACAGATCAAATAAAAAGCGTACCAACCTGTGGCTGGTTCCTTAGCCTTCCTTTGGCGCAGATCCAATTCCACCTCCGGACCGGCCGGTGTTCCGTAGATCCGGGTGCTGAGTGATCCAAATAAACTCCGTCAGTCACCTAATGTAATCAAACGAAGTTATGTTATCGCCACTCCGTAAGTGTGTCTGTAAATATGCGTCCTTCCTTCCTGTGTCTTGCGCCTCGTGACTCCTCCCTCCTGGGGGGTTTCGCAAGATCCAACGTGCTCAGGATGGTTTCCAGGGGCGGATTGACACTATTTGAGGCTCTGGGCTAAACTGCAGAACAGTCATGGCAAAAAGGTTTTTAAATGAAGCAATGCAAAGTCTGCAGCTTCTCTTTTTGTGCAACAATTCATATTGTTTCCATATTTCAATGTGCTTAATTTCTGCTACAATTTACTGCAAATAGTTTTGTTAGATTATTATTTTCTTCCTTCACAACAGAAACGTTGCCAGAAAATCCTTCCATCAATCTAGTTAGCAGATTGAACGGCATATGGGCTTCAAATAAGCTCATATTTTTCTTCTTGTATTAAGAAAAATATGCAATATCCAAAAATTTGGATCAAATTTATTTCCGCTAAAACATTTAACTCATCAGGAACTTATTCAGTTGAAAAAGACATGAAGATCAACAGGAACATTTTCCAAAGAAACATTTGCATATCTGAGCACCATAAAGCACAACATCACTGCTGCAGGCGATAAAAGTTTTGAGTATCAATTTGAGCTTCCTATTGCTTAGTTATGTTTAATGCTGAAGCACTGCAATGAAACATAACTTTGAACTGTTAATGGACTATTATCCAGTAACAGATCTGCTTTGAGAATCCTATTTGGTGATGAATTAAAGGGCTATTTCAATATTTTATATATATAATTTGAACTGCATGTATTCAAATATAGTTAAAAATTTCCAATACTTTCAAATGATCAAACTTCAGGGGGTTATTCCACACTCAATGAGTCAAAACAGTTTGAAATACGAAAAGAAGTGTTTATTTAGCCACCAGCGCAACCTTTCACTGAGACAAATGTGAAGCTTACAACATCTACATATGCAGCTTTGGTGAAAATGAAGAGCCCACTGAACTGAACCTCATTGAAAACCTCCTGGTTTTTCCACCAAATATTGATCTCTGAACTCTTCCTGAGTTAAAACATTAGTATTATTGTTTCTAAATGAATATGAACTTGTCTTCTTTGCATTATTTGAGGTCTGAAAGCGCTGCATCCTTTTCACTATTCTCATTTTCAGCAAATAAATACTAAATTTTTGCTTGGAACTTCAGAGACATGTTGTCAGTAGTTCATAGAATATGGGTCTATTTAAGCTAGAATGAATCAATATGCAGTGTTAGCCTAATGTTTTCAAAACATAGCTACTCACATCAACTGCATTTTGCTGTTAACGTACATCATTTCAGTCTACGACACATTTAAAGCTTCGAATACAGAGAGTTCGTTATTTGTTAATGAATGCCTAAAGTAAAAACACAGCAACTCAAGAAGGCACTCACTTCTGTAAATCTTATCAACCCATCAAAGGCCTGCGTGGATCAGAACGTTCACAGGCGGTAAAAGCAGACTTTACCCTCAACACAATCAGTAATAAGCAGGAGAACACGTTGCAACCCTATCATTAGGGCTGATAAAGGGCAATCACAGGGGGGGAAAAGCAAATAACCCTAAATCTCACAAAGTTTTTCAAGTCAAAGAAAAGCTCAGATAAAATCTACTCCCAGAAATGTAAATATTTCTTAGTTTATTACTAAATCAATCTGATGCTGGATAATTACTGGTAAAAACAATATGGTGCTCTGAACAAAGTTCACACAATCTGGCTTTTAAAATCTTATGATTTTATTGCAGGAGCAAGTCTATTGCTTGTCAGATATGATGCATACGTACAGTTCAGTGATCTACTCTGATGTAACCTGATCTATATCCTAAAATGCATCAGAGGAATATGTTGAAAACAAACTTAACTTTGTTAATGACACTTGTTTAGCCCAGTAATAAATGACCATGTACTGTGTTTATGTGACAAAATAAATCATCTGTTACATGCAGTACTAAACAGCTTAAAAATACCGTTCAGATCCAATCATAGTAATAAAAAACAAAACTGTTGCTTTAATAGTTTTTCTGTCACACAAGAAGTGTTACACAAACGCTGTGGCACTGTGCAGGTTTTTAGGTTTCTCTTTCCTGCTCATAAATAACTGATAAGATACCAGGTGAGTCACTGGTGTCACTATAGGCCTAAATGTATTTAATCTTTATGCCTTTTATTTGATCAACAATAATATATATAAAAAAAATAGGAGAACATCACAGTTCTTATTAGCAACACAGATTTTTCTCCAAGAAATCTTACACCTCCCACAAAGTCAGGAGCAGAGCAGACCTACGACCTGACTGGACAATTACCTTTTTATTTTTAAAAAAGTTACCTGCATTCAGACAGAAAACATCTAAATTACATGATATCATGTTGAGTGTTATTTTTACTTCATTCAATATTACAACGTATCAAGCAGATTAACAAATACAAATTCAAAGCAGACGCATTTCTAGCAATAAAAAAAAGCTATTTTGGAACCGCTGCAGCATAGTTTATATGAGGCTGGAGCCATTGCTCTACTTGTGGCGTTACTTACAGGTAATCTTACAATGAAGACAATCATTTCTCCCAGGCTGCTGTAAAGTCACTTTTCTGACCAGAAAATGCAGCTGAACTTGCTCAGATGTTCAGTAATTCTCATAGTGACCAACTTTCTGGGGTTTCATGTACGGTGAACTATTCTGTCTATGCTCTCCTGGATGTCAGCCATCTTCTTCAGCACCTGGTTCACCTTGGTCTCATCAAACTCAAGACACAGAAACTCAGAGTCCTGATGGGAGACAAGGAAAAAGGAGGAAAGAAGAACAGTAATTTTATTACAGAAAACATATTAACACTCCCTTGCAGAAAGCTGTGGGATATCTGTTGATCAGTGGATAAGTCACATATCAGGTTGATGAAACCAAACAAGCAGACATGAAATAGCTGCATTTCCGTTACAAACGTGTGCCAAATTTTGGAGAAAAAAAAACAGTGTAGCAATTGCAGGGCTTCCATCAAACTAGAAATGCAATTAAAAATCACACGTAAATAAATTTGTTCATAGTAAGTCATTAAAAAAAACCATGCCATCATCCTCCCATCACTTCCTGTTGTCTTTTTTTTCATGTTTTGCACCATTGTCAACATCAGGTTGTTGATCACGTCACTCTCGTTACTTGTGTGTGAAAGACGAGTTTCCACTGCAGTTTTGCAATTCCAATGAAAAAGCACCTCATCTTACACAAAAACATTGAATCGAAAAACTTTTTTTGTTTTTTAAATTTGGCACGTTTCCATTAAGCAAATTTATTTTAGATAAGTCAAATTGTGTAATCATATTGTCAACAGAAACACAGCTGCTGTTATTAAATAGGATATAAAACAAAATATATTAAAATTATATGGTTTATTTTAGTTATTACGTACGGAACCCCCTACGTTAATGGGGGCTGGGGATTATTTTCCGTTACCTCGCAATAAACAAATACACCCTGGTCTATTTTGTATACAGTCACAAATGTCTATTCAAAATGTCAAATACATAAACACATTTAAAGAGTCTCAGTGGAAATGTGTTCATATATTCTTAAGTGCAAAAAATTGATTTATTTTGCACATAAGTTTGTGGTGCATTTACAAAAGAACATACATTATTAGACTGATCAAAAGTTTTGCAAGGGAATGCAAAAGGAAAAAAAACTCCTCCATGTCCCCAAGGGACCTCTGTATCTATGAACAAAGCCCATAATACTACTAAATTAATTTATAAATCACAGGCAAAAATAATCAGCATTACCTTATCGAAAATGTATTTATTTATTTGTCATAGTGCTGTACTAGAACAAAGTTTAGAAAAGTGGTAAAATGCTTATATCGAGGTAAATAACACCGCATGATATGTATTCCATGTTCAACTGATGATAACTCCATGTAAAAACCAGAGGAAAACATGGCCTCTGTTGGTCATTTATGATAACGAACATGAGTAATTTATAAATCCTGACTTCATATTAATGTTGTGGATTTCCTTTGAGGGGTTAACCTCTGAGAGATTTTGTCTGGGAGGGCCACTGAAGCCGCTTTCAGTGAAATTGAAAAACAAATGTAGCTTTGTCATGGGGCTGAGGCTTATTAAAAGCTACAAGTAATCTGGTCACATTCAGATCCAGGCCTCCAGCCATGATAAAATCTGTCTTCTAATCCAGCTCATAGCCAGTCTGTCAGCTGTATTTACTGTAATTCAGGCGGTCTAAAACCAGGAATGTTCCCCGTGNATCTCTGGGTAATCTTTGTGTTAAACACAAGTTATTTTAGTTGAGATTTTAGATCATCTATTGTTGAAATAACTAATTGAATTAGTTTTGATCAATTGATTACTGAAATAGTTGTCAACTAATTTAGTAACTGATTAACTGTTAACAGTATACAGACTCAAAAAGGCAATTTGCTGAAAGAATAGCAACCTCAGAGCAGTAGCTAAGTCAAAACTGTACAAAAATTATATATGCGTGTATGCAACAATAACTCATTCAATGCACACTATAGCAAAGAAAAGAACATGTTTGTGGCTCATTTACTGAATTATTCCCCTTTTCAGGACTTTTACATTTGGAGGCAATGCCAGGATTTGAAGCCAGGATCTCCTGTTTAATGGTACGGTGGTGGCAGCATCACACTGCGGGGCTGTATTGCTGCACATGGCTCTCCTAAGTGGACAATAACATTAGACAAAATTAAACTTAGCTTACAGAAACTTTAGATTATTTGATTTCATTTAATTATTTGCATAAAATATGGTTGGAACTCTTAATTCATTTTCATTACTTTTTTTAAAAACACACAAGGTGCAGAATTCTAGAACACGGTCAAAGGTTACCGTAGCAATTTCAGCTGCTGATGCATCCAGCTCTTTTTTATAGTGTACTTCATTTAAAAAGAGCTTGCGTTTGACTTCATCTACTTCCTTTTGTAGCATGTTCTTCTCGGCCCTCTTACCATTACGTAACTCTACCGCCGCATGACGATATCTCTCATCCGTGTGTTCCTGCTCCATTGTTTGTATTTCTTTTCTAAGGGCTAAAATATCACTTGAAGTTCAGTCGATTAGTCCTTTTACTTGTCAGAAAGCACAAGGTCGAGTGGAGACTGCTTCTAGAGAAAACTCTTTTATTGGCTAAACAACATGCAGACAGAAGGAGCCCAATGGTCCCAGAAAGCAGTCAGTGCAGTTAGAGGTTGATTAATCTTCTTAATATTCTTAAGAATATTAATATTCTTAATATTTTCTTAATATTGATGAAAAAGTATTAGTTTTATTAGCAGATTATTTTACTTATAACAACATATTTTCCCCGTGTTTTTAGTGAAATAATCTGCCAATGGACCTATTTCATCAATTCAATATTAAGGAATTATTGACTTAAAACAAACTCATACCTTGTTGAAAAATTACTTGCAAGTTTGTTTTCTCTTATTTCAAGTGTAATAAGATATTTGCAGTAGAAACTAAACCAAAAATACTTGGTAAGATTCTATGTTTTTGCAGTGAAATAATTATTGATATTGACTGATATAGAATGCCTGAATTGTAATGCGTTTATATATATCAGCTATATTCCCCAGCCCTCAGTCAAATATAACTAAATATTCCTCATATGTTCTGCTGACATGTGAGTAAAACTGGAGTGATGCTAACCTGTCCAGCTCTGCCAAGCTCCAGCTCCATCAGGGCGACTGGCCCTCGGTGCTCAGCGTTCCCATGACTGTCACCAGTTTGGAGGTCCACTCTCCAGGAGAGGCCCCTGAGGGTGGGCTCCCAGCGATACTGAGCCAACAGGCTCTCCCTCACCCGTACTCGCTGGCTCTTCCAGAAGCGAGAGAGAGCGGCGGCCTGCTCAGCACTCAGCCCGCTGCCACCGTGCCTCTTGGTCTGAGCTGTGAGGAAGGCCTCCAGCTGGGCGTGGTCCATGTCTGCCGTGGCGATGGACTTCAGAGCAAGAAGAGAGCAAAACGAGGGTCAGAATGTGGGTTTGGATTCTGCAACTTCAATGTTCATTTCTGTTCAGCCTTTCTGGCACATTCAAGCTGATGAACTCCCAATACAATATTTACTTGACCACATATTACTAAAGTAATTTAAAAATATTTTATGTATTACTTTTCACTAACATTTAATGAATTAAGGACAGAAATTTCCAATTATCAATTGTTTTCTAAAAAGAAATAAAATAATTTGAACGTCATAATGAAACAATTACAGAAGCCAAGAGTGGACATTTTCCGCAGATACCTTTTCACAAGAATCTTTTCAAGATAATGAGCTAATTTTTTGATTGTTTTCTCAAAATAACAAGTTAATTTCCCAAATGTTTTCTTGAGATAATGAGTTTATATCCTCTTTTTCACATGTACATTTTCCCAATAATTTTCTCGAGATAACATTAATTTTCTGATGGTTTTCTCAAACACACACACACATGTTTAAGACACACCAATCATCTCAGGATTCTCGAGATTAACTTATTATCTCGAGAAAACAATCTGAAAATTAACTCGTTATTTCGAGTAAACCATCGGGAAAAATCCTGTAAACCAGAGAATGTAAGACAATGTAGCTTATTTTCAAGGTCAAATCTCTACAAAAAGTCAAAGTTTATTGCGGATTTTCCAATTGCATCCTAACTAAAATCAACTTTCTAAGAAGAGTGCTGCAAGAAAAAGATCCATTTCTTCTTCTTTATTTGCTTTGTTAGATTGTTTACATGAAATATAGTAGCGCTGCAAAATATATCAATAGGCAATTGTTATCTAAATGACTTATATTTCAAGATTTATGCATGCAAATTCTGCAATTAAACCATATTATTTGCCAGCTTCACAGACAAAACAGCATTTCAAGAAACATCTTCCTCATTTAAAAAGAATCCCAAATTTGGAATAGTTTGCCACCAGTAATGAAATTATCATTAATATATAGTAGTTATAAAAGGTTAAACTCTTGATTGTATTGAAGTCCTATTTCACTGTCAGTTTTAAATATATGTATTTCTATTATAAGCTTGATGGTTAATTTCTAAAGTTCTATCCAGGAGCTGCAACTTTATTTTAAGTCTTCTCTCAATTTAAAAAGGTTTTAAATAAAACAAAATTAATGTTTTTGAGATCTTGCCAGCCCAGTTGTATATTTTAAATTACAAACACGTGTGTATGTGTCACTTTGTTTTTTGTTTCTCATCAGTTTTTTGCTCGTAATGAGAAAAAAAAAAAAAAATTACATGCTAAAATTAAATAAAGGTAAACTTAAGCTCTGATAGATGTCAAGGCGAAACTGTTGCTGTGACGTTTAAATTAGCAGGCAATGCTGCCCTCTGGTGACAACCGTTAATAAACGAGACAGGGGTACGCAAATAACTTCATTATTTGGTGTTAATTTACAAATAATATCTAAAACGTTTACCATTCATTTGAAGCCAGCTTTAAAGAGGGCGCAGCAAAATCGCACTAAAGTCAATGGCTAAAAGCCAGGACTAATGTTGAGCCTGAACCCTGGAAGAACAAACAGTTTATTACCTTAGCTTTAATATTAAGAGTTTTTCTAACACTAGAAAGACTCCTAAGTGCCTTTAATAGCAATGACAATGCATGCATACTTGTTCTGGGCGGTTTGCTTGTGTCTGCAGACAGGAAAACATTTTTTCTTACCTTTATGAGCCCTTTCATTTTTTCGAACAAAACTTTGAATTCCTCCTGCGGCATTTCCGGATACAGCTCATTTTTCAGCAGCTCCTCCGTAATTTCACTTTTATTGTAATACACCATCTGAGCTATTCCATTCAGTAAACCGCTCAAGGATTTTGCTACTTCCACGTCCGCCATGTTTGCGTGCGGGTCACATGAGTGGGTGAAGGCCATCACGTGTCAAGTACAGGTGCATGGCATTGTGGGAGTTGTAGTTATTGCATATCAGTTATAATAATAATAATAATAATAATATTGTATAGTTACGTTTAGAGTAGCACTAATTCAACATATTTTTTCTTAAATAAAGGTAAAAAGTAGCCGTCCAAGAAATTACTTAAGTAAGAGTAAAAATGTATTGTTTAAAATGGCTCCATAAGTACAAAGTAATTGATAATAACATCTGATTATTTAATATTTAATTGTATCATGATAAGATAAAGACTGCACATTATCAGTTCAGCTTTACTGCTATTTTTTTTCAAAACACTTTAGAGAAAACTGAAAAGTGGAGGAAAATTTTGTTTTGATTTCGCAATTTCACAACTTTCTTTAAGTAAATGGTTCATATTTAAATAAGGGAATTGAAAGATAATAAATATGGTTAAAACTGTAAGATTTTTTGACAGAAAAGTGAATCTGACCGGTGGTTTCACTGAAGGCATAGTGTCTCTATCTTTCAGTAAAGATCACAACTGAAGTTGATAATGATCTGCACAGCTCTGGATTCTGGCCAGTAAATAAAGTTTAGTTAGTTCAGAAACCTGCGACAGGCTGGCGACCTGTCCAGGGTGTACCCCGCCTCTCGCTCAGAACCAGCAGTCATGTGGCCACGACCGACTGGAGCCAAGAGAAGACAGAGCAGAGACACGACAAGTCAACTGATCAGGAGAACTTTCCATGTTCGTGGAAATGAAAAGGAGAGGAAGAACGGTTAGGTGATGGCGGCGTCATGTCAGCCAATGCCCTTTTCCAGAAAGCAACCACAGCTAATCAGAACGCCAGACCAGGTGTAGCTTCCCTCCTTACAGAACAGTGCTGCTTTAATTGTGTGCTAGAAGTGAGCTAAGGTGGAATCATTTATTTGTGCCAGGTTGTAAATATTTATTATGAAGCAGGTCAGAGAGAATTCAGTGTTTTAACGGATGTTAATTAAAGGAGATGCTCATTGTTGCTTTCATATCTTGTCTTTTAACAGTAGTCTTGTCTGTTCAAATTTTTAAATTCTTAGAATTAAATATTATTGGACATCTTTTCGGTGTTTGTGGTACTAATTTGGAAATATTTGCGCTTATTTATTATGGTAATTGTGACTTTTTATCACTTATATAGATTATAAATTACAATCTGACATCAATTAAGGCTGAGGCAGCTGTTTAGTACAAGTAAAGGTTTTTGATAATTCTTTGAGAAAAAGCTGTAATAAACTCTCAATTATGCATTGGTGCAAAAAAGTGCATGAATTTGATTTTGCATGAATTTTCACAATAATTCTCAAGAAACTAGAGGGACTAATTGATATAAGTTGGCAGTAAACAGATGGAAACTGTGTTGATTTGCTTGATAACATAATCTTTAGCTTAGTCCAGAATCTAGAGGGCCACATAAAAAGCTATGGTGGGCCAGAATTGGCCCATGGGCCTTGAGTTTGACACATGATGGACAGAGAGACATTAAAATGCTAAAGCAGACTTTAATCAAAAGTAGCAAAAATATCAAAAGACAATTGTACAGGTTCCACATAAATAGTTGGAATTCTGTGATATAAAAAAGCAAAACATGACAGCATTCTTTCAAATAAATCATGTCAATACACACACATGAATTATGTTTATTTAGCCAGACAAAGCCAGTGGTTTCACCGAATTAAGGAAATACGAACACTTTTGCAAAGTACATTATATTTTTTTAACTAATGTCCCTTATTGTGTTGCTCAAAATTTGGCAAAGCAGTTTGTTATGCACTGTTAGCTATCTACCCCCTTCTGCTGCCTCGACGCCTCCCACTTTTACCACGTCTACGTGATTGTCTCATCTTCCATCCTCTACTACGTCTACGTGATTGTCTCATCTTCCATCCTCTACCACGTCTACGTGATTGTCTCATCTTCCATCCTCTACCACGTCTACGTGATTGTCTCATCTTGCCTCCTCTACCACGTCTACGTGATTGTCTCATCTTCCATCCTCTACCACGTCTACGTGATTGTCTCATCTTCCATCCNCCACATCTACGTGATTTTCTCATCTTGCCTCCTCTACCACATCTACGTGATTTTCTCATCTTGCCTCCTCTACCACATCTACGTGATTTTCTCATCTTCCCTCCTCTACCACATCTACTTGATTTTCTCATCTTCCCTCCTCTCCCACATCTACGTGATTTTCTCATCTCACCCATGATATTGATCGTCCCTCCATCCCCATAATCTTGGTCAGTGTCAATAACTGAGCCTATGTCAAACTCGTTATTTGAACCTGAAATTGTGTCTTCATCACTTCTTGCATGTGGCTCAGGTGTACCTACTGCTGTCTCTTCGTTGGCATTTGACTGCATTGTATCTGCAACGCAGGATGGTGCAACATTATTGCCTGCTTTGCAGTTTGTGCACCGAAAAGAATCGCTTTGCTCATAACAACGAAATATGTTTTCAAGCCCAAACTTTGAAAGCTCTTGCTGTTTGAACATCGCAGCCCTCTGAAGCGTGTCCGCATCAGCAACATCAGCTACTTTAGAAAACACAAAAGCGTAACTCTTCCAGTTCTGAACAATGTTACTGATCTTGTTGTCAATGACATTTCCATCAGGGTAGCCTTCACAGTAGACGATGAGGATGTTACCGTCACAGCTTTTTATGAGGGGTTGTATTTTCTCTAGAACATGGGCCAGCGCTCCAGACTGGTTAGCTGCAACAACCCTGGTGCCTTGGTACACTTCACCCTTTGAAATAGCTTGTTTCACTGCATCTGCAGGGTCATCCTTAAGAACTTCGTCAAGACTGTTTAAGTCTTGGTTAACAGGGAGGTTGACAGTCAGACTGCAGCTGTCACCCAGTTCATACCTATCAAAAAGACACATAAATTATCAATATTCCAGTTGATATAAGATAATTTGACAAGATAAAAAAAATCTTAGTCAATCTGACATTGACATAGTAAATACCTGCAAACTACAAGTTATCATTGTGTTAAAATGAATTTGCTTAATATTGTTTTTATATTGTTTATCATTACTATAACTGCCATGGATGTTTGTTTTTTTTGTCATTTCTACATAGCAAAGATATAATATATGACAAAGATCATTGTACAGTTTCAAAAATCAAAAATTTGTGTGAAATTTCCTAGAAATTTTTGCCTCCTTCAAAACTAATTTTTATTTATATTATTCTTTTTCTTTTAAGTTTGATCTCAACAATTTTAAATTTTGTGGCAAAAATTTTATGACCCTGATATACTGATGCACATAACACAATTATTTCAAAATACTTACTTTTATTAATCTTTTTCATGCTAAAAGTGTCAAAATATTCACCAAACAAAATTAAGTGTTTTAAAAAGCACTTTGTTTTTTAAAACAAAATTATATCAAAAATGGTATGGCAAGGACTAAATTAAGTGATTGTTTAGTTTAAGAAATGAGGAAAAAAAAAATAATAATAAAAAAGCTGACCTGCCCTAGATTCCTGTGTTAATCAAATTTCTGCCAAAACTTACTAAAACAAAAACAAACAAAAGTCCATAAAAGTTCTGAAATACCACATGACGCCACCAGATGGCGGAAACGTCAATTTAAGTAAGATCTTAGAATTTTAATGAGGTGTATCATTTAGAGCGGGGGTCTACATTTCCAGTGCCTCGGTCCTACAGCCTTTGGATGCATCCCTGCTTCATTACCTCAATCGAAAGGTTTAATTAATTTTTGTAACCAATTCATTTGATTCAGGTGGCAGGACAGTAGCATCAGAGGAGTGGCATGTGGCCAGAGTGTAGCTGAAGCCATGATTCTCCAAAACACTGTAGGTGATTGAATTATGATATCCTTTGAAGTTAAATGGAGTGTGGACAAAGCTAGATAATAAACATTAAAAAATTATTGTTGTGATTTTGAGTGCAGAAAGTATTCAACTCAGCGTAATGTTCTGTCACCTTCTGGTCTTTAATGGCTAGAAACCTGTACAAAAAAACTGCAACTCCGTTGCCTGAATCACAAAGTACGTTACGTCAGAACTTATTCAGAATATGTGTTTCTGTCTATCTTTTAGCACATTAACTCTGTTTTGGAAAAATCAAAAAGAAGTAAAAGGGAGTGTAAAAATTGAGTTGTTTTTTTTCTTTACTCATGCAATACTTCAAAATGCAAGTAAAAAAATGTTAATAGAAATGCAATCACTGATCCTCTTTCTATATCAGTTTTTTAACATTTTTGTTATTCAATTGAGAGAGACTTTCTATATAATTTCAACGTTCCCTAAAATAATTTTTGATGCTTTTCAGTGCACCGTAGCCTTTTTTACAGCGATCTTGCAAAATCCCAGCATCAAAGTTGTTTGCATCGCTACTGCTTTGGTTTTTTAATTCAACAAATTGAATTACAAATAACCTGTAAATAAGTTGATGCAGTCCCATATTCCTGAGGATAAAAGACACAAGAAACAATGAAAACTGATTTAAAACTTACTCATTTTTGAGGTTTTGTATAATATCGGCTAGCCAGTTCTGGTTTACAGCAGCTAAACTGCATTGAGGAGACAGGAAGACGGCCAGAACCAGAACCACCCAGCAAAGGACAGCCATCTGAATGGATCAAATCCGACATTAAGAAAATAATAAAAGCAAGCAGCCAAGTTCATGACAAACAATGCAATGATTATACTTTGATATATAAATTCAAGTCTCATTTTACCGTTAGTATTAAATAGGTTTCTTTGTCTAATTAGTTT
The DNA here is from genome assembly GCA_903067055.1 of Poeciliopsis paucimaculata. Classification (NCBI taxonomy): domain Eukaryota; kingdom Metazoa; phylum Chordata; class Actinopteri; order Cyprinodontiformes; family Poeciliidae; genus Poeciliopsis; species Poeciliopsis paucimaculata. Next base: position 1,030 of record CAEGAD010066048.1, on the reverse strand, counting down.
TAGAGGTTAACCTTTAAAAATCTTGACCAGGGAATGCCTTGTCAAAAAAATGTGAAAATATAAATAAATTGATAGTTTTACCTTCCTGCTGAGTTCCAGAGGGATCTGCCAGCTCCGAGTCTGATGACATGACATAAAAATGCAAGGTTTTAAAGTTTGAATTTAAAAAAAATACTCCTGTTAAACCACATTTATCCATTTTAGAGATTATTTATTTATTGGCAAATTGAGTTATTGGTAAAAAAAAAAAAAAATGTATGAAATTGTAAACAATTGAATGTTTTCTAATTTTTTCACAAATAATGACTAAGCAACACAAACATAATCCAAGCTGTTGTGCATTTTTATTCAAGAAATTGTTAAATTTTTATAATAATAAAACGGTTTGGTTTTTTTGTTGTTGTTTTTTTTTATTGTTACCTCTCGTTTAGATGCACAAGGAGTCGTCCACTTTTCTGGGTGCTATTGTCAGTTCTGTTATAATGACTTCCTCGGACAGAAAGTGATTTTTATTGTATGGATGAACAGGAAATGATCACCTCATTGAACAACGCCTGCAAATTAGGCCAGCCTTATTACATCTGAATCGGCTAAAATAATGGATTGCTCAATAATATCTTACTTGTGTTTAGCAAGAAAAAAAAGAAGTTTTTATCACACTCCTCTTCAGGGTCTTGGTATTTTTGGTGTATTAAAGATATATGCATGATGGATCATCCTCTTTCAATTATTTGTATTTTGTACCAGTTAAGGTCCTCTTTTAAGAAGAGGAACTTAAAAAAGTGTAAAAGTATTTCACTTAAAGCAATACATTTGCAAATCAATCAATAAAGGTGTCCTACGTCTTCCTCCTCCTCTCTTCATCTTGCCACCTTTCCTACGTCTTCCTCCTCCTCTCTTCATCTTGCCACCTTTCCTACGTCTTCCTCCTCCTCTCTTCACCTTACCACCTTTCCTACGTCTTCCTCCTCCTCTCTTCATCTTGCCACCTTTCCTACGTCTTCCTCCTCCTCTCTTCATCTTGCCACCT